>JBAKBP010002245.1:0-22500 GCA_037953745.1 Lithodes maja
CTCAATAGGTGGCGTTCTGAGAGTGAGGGCCTGAGTCTGGAGGGTGAGACGGTGAAGCACTTGAACGAAGCAACCAGCCGCTTCAGAGATGGAGCTGCTTCGAGCCATGATGGATGCTTCACATGTCTCACTCCCCAGACTGGAACAAGACCTCACAGGCTTCACCGTGTTGAGCGGTGGAATGTACAGGCTCTCAGCCTATGCCCGAGAGGGGCATAGGCTGGATTGGAATAATTGGAATAAAAAAAAATATATATATACTATATATATATATATATATATATATATATATATATATATATATATTGTTACGTATCTTGATTTAGATGTGGTTAACTAAATAAATAAAGACAGAACAGTTAATATGTAAGTGTAGCAAAATAGCTGAAGGCCAAAAGAACGTAAAATATTAAAGTTAGTTCTGTTGTCACTTGCTTTCCCTCAGTTGTTGGGACAGTTATCCTTTATACTCTGATACACTTCAATTATATGTAATCATTAAACTATTTAAAGTTACATTGAATGTTTTAATATGAAAGAGGCTATTAATTACGAATACAAACGTTCGGTATGTTAGCAAAGTTTTAAGACACTAGAACATCTCCTTTAATCTTGATTATCGGCAAAGTATTAAGATCTTTTATATATCATTAATTTAAGTTTGTTAAACCTCTAAAGATTGTTTACTATTTATATTATCTCTTTATTCTTAGTATATTATTATTATTCTCCTTTAGTATTTCATCTTATTATTTATTCTTATTACTGAAAGACATTTGACTAAATAAAAATGGTAAGGAAATATTATAAAGTCACATATAAAAGGAAATTATATTTATGAACGAAAATAAGTTATTTTACAATTAATCAAAATAATAAGCAATGAAAATTATGATAGAGTTTCAGGATCGTTTTGCATACGTTCTGATTTCACTAAAGTACAAATTAAAGAATAATAGTCAGGTAAGTATTTAACTTATACAAGGCTTAATCCTTAATTATGAACTGACAATAGCTTTACATCAAGTTAGTTAATCGTTAATATGTAAAGTAGAATATTCAATCACAAATCATCTCTGAATCAAACATTAATTTTAATCACCACAATTAAACAGTAATTCAAAATATATATATATCTCCAAATTAAATTAAACATATAGGATTCTCCAATCCAACCTATATGATTTCTCCAAGTAAATTAAACATATATTATTTCTCCAAGTAAATTAAACATATATTATTTCTCCAAGTAAATTAAACATATATGATTTCTCCAAGTAAATTAAACATATATGATTTCTCCAAGTAAATTAAACATATATGATTTCTCCAATTAAATTAAACATATATGATTTCTCCAATTAAATTAAACATATATGATTTCTCCAAGTAAATTAAACATATATGATTTCTCCAAGTAAATTAAACATATATTATTTCTCCAAGTAAATTAAACAGTAAAGTAACATTATTTCTCCAATCACAAAATCTTAAAGCAAATGAGTGTATGTTTTCGACATACCTCTGGTTAATTAATAGTCACAAATAATCCCTAACTAACGTGTAAGAGGTCACTCCCGGATGCAACTTAACACATAATAATATACAAGCCTTTGAAGTCTGTCTCGTCTCCCCACCACACTGCTCAATTCCCCAGCTAGAAATGTACTGCTTTTAACTGAATGAATGAATGAATGAATATAGAAAAGGTGGGTGAGGGTGAAAGAAGGGAAGTTTTTATTGGTTAAGTAGGAGAGACAGTGATAATAGTGGGAGAAATAGGGTGTCGGGGCTTGACCCAACGTGCGTGAGTTGAATAATTGAGCTGGGGTTGAGTTGATTTAGTTGGAGAAGTTACTTTAATGAGATTCAGGATGGCTTGCGAAGAAGGGGGCAAGGGATGGGGAGCAAGTTAATTTTGGGTGGTATAAGATCGAAAGTGCTTGCATGTTTTGGGGTTGTATTTTTGGGTGGTAGTAATTCGAAAATGGTATAAAAGGGGGAGGTAATTTTGGGTGGCATGGAGTCAAAAGGGGTACTGCTGGGGAAGTTTGTCAGTGGCAGAACCTGTAAGAAGGCTGTACTGTTATTATTATAGAAGTTACGTTAAAAGGTTGTTGTCTTGTACTTTGTCTGTGAAATTATACATTTTAATGGGAAGTGAAGCTAGGAATTTAGGTCAAGAGTGGTAGGGAGGCTGGACTGTGGACGAGCCGGCATGACCCACCTCCTCTACCAATCCTGATTTTAAGTGAATATTGGAATGGGTGCCTCTCTGTTGTTGGGGTGAAGGAGGTTTGACAAGGGGCGGGGGGGATACAAAATTCTGTTGAAAATTTGGATGAAGTTATCATGAAAGGTCTCAAGTTTTATAATTTGTTTTTCTGCTAATTGCTGCCAATAAGTATTTAGAGGGGGATGTGGGCTAGATTGTGAAGATGTTGTGCCGTCTGGAACTCATACCACTGAGTCCCGAACATCCACCTCAGTGCTTTATTTTGAATTCTTTGATATTTTAGTTGGTTGGTAGGGGCCGAAAGTGAAATGCTGAGTGGGACGTAGCACAAAAGAGGTCTTATAAGTGCTTTGTATAAGTGAAGCTTGGTTTTTATTGAGGCATTTCTGAATCGATAGATGGTTTGTAGTGATTTAGATGCGATGGCAATGGAGGTTTGTGCTTGTTTGTGGAATCGGATGTTTTTGTCGAATGTGAGGCCGAGTACTTTGTTTGTGGGAGAGACATTTATTTGTGTGCGGTTAGGGACAGGTGCTCGGGAGTTCTGGAATAAGGGTCTTGGGCGGGGATGTCCTTTGGCAAAGTATGTGACGCGTGTTTTTTGAGGATGAGCCTGAATCCGCCATTTTTGCTCCCATTGTGCTACTTTGTCAAGTTCTCTTTGAGCTCTGTTTGTCAATGTGTCTATTGTGCCTGCTCTTATTATTTGCGTCACGTCGTCTGCGTACATTACTGTGAGAGAGTCATTGTGTGTGGGGTTGGGAAAGTCATTTGTGTATAGGATGTAGAGGGTAGGAGCGAGCACTGAGCCCTGAGGTACGCCTGCGTTTAGTGCAAATGAATCTGAATAAAGATTAGAAAACTTAATTTTGGCTGTTCTATTATCCAAAAAGTTGCAGAGAAGTTTCTGAGTAATTAATGGAAAGTTGAAATTTTCGCAGATTTTGTACTTCAAGCCTTCGTGCCACACTGTGTCAAAAGCTCGTTTTATGTCCTTTGTAATTAAGGCTGTCTTGTTTTTTCGTCTGGACTGTTTGTTTATGTGAAGGTAGTTTGTGATAATGTTTAGTGCTTCTTGTGTCGATCTGTGTTGTCTAAAACCAAATTGCATGTTCGTGAGGAGTCCTTCGTCTTCGAGAAATAGTCTAAGTCGGTGGTTTATGATGCGTTCTAGAGTCTTCCCAAGAGTCTCAAGTAGACTAATGGGTCTGTAGTTTAGTGGATTAGTCTTGTCTTGGTTTTTCTTGGGTATGAGGATAATGGTCGCTGTCTTGAAGCAGACGGGAAGTAGCCTGATGCCAGGATGGCGTTGTAGAGGCGAGTGAGTGCTGTTATGAAAGTGTTAGGTAGGTGCTTTACAAGGTGGTGATTAATACCCGTGGCACCAGGCGCCTTTCTCCGTGTTTTAGACAGTATGAATTTGACTTCGTCTGGCACAATGGGAGCAGTGAGTATGTTTTGAGGGTCAAGTGTGTTTAGGTTAATGTGTGTGTCATGGGAGATGTTGTCAGGGATGGTAGTGAGATGTTGTTCTATATTGCGGATGTGTTGTTCGGCAGGCCTTTCAATGGGGTGTGGGTGGTATACTTGTTGCCATGTCTGTTTAAATGTATCTGTGATAGCCCTAGGATCAGTAATTTTGTTGCCATTAACAGTGAGGGAGGATGTTCTGGGAGTGTTATTACCTTTTAAACGTTTTATATGTTGCCAGAATTCCCAGGGCTTAGTTTTTCTGTTTTGTTCTGCTGAGTGTACTAGGTGAGTCCAGTGAGCGTCATGATCAGATTGCAGGCTGTTAAGGATGTGAGTTCTGAGGTTGGAGAGGTCGTAACGTACTCGGCCTGTTATGCGGTTGTGTTTGTTCTGTTCGAATTTAACTATCAAATCTCCGGCTTATATATCATTTCTCGGACCAAGCTATCCAATCAGAAGGCAGGAAACAGGTGCCGGAACCAATAAAACAGGCTGCTGGTGTCAGCCATTCACGGACGAGAAGCAGGTGAACTAGGCCCCATGAGTGGTTGGGGCAGTAGGGAGAAAGGGGCTGGTTCCGCCTCGTTCAGTAGTTTCCCCCCAAACTTGGCTGGTTTCTCTCTCTCTCTCTCTCTGGTCACGTAAGCAAGGTGAGTTGTTGCCACGAGGTAATTGTTAAGTCACGTTCAACAGGTTGGTCTGGCCACATTACATCCGGTCGGTACGGATGTTACACTATATATATATATATATATATATATATATATATATATATATATATATATATATATATATATACCGGTATATATATATATATATATATATATACCGGTATACAGTATATATATATTTTTTATTTTTTATTTTTTTATATAGCCTATGTGAGTGAGGGAGACAAAAGGCAGAACTGCCTGTAGCAAGTGCCTCCCGCATAGTTTAAAGAATGACAAGGCCAACATCAAGGGACGTTCGAGCTAAAATGCCTGGACACACAGAGTTTGAAGCCATTTAAGTCACAGGAGGAGGGAAAGGCTGATTCTGGGAGAGAGTTCCAGAGCTCAGCTGTTGAATAGAAGAAAGACTGAGAGTCCAGTTTCACTCTTGGGTTGGAAAGTTGCACAGAGTAGCGGTGGGATTGTGTTGAAAGACGGGTACTACATACTCTATGTAGAGGAGGAGGTACACACTGGGAACGATCTGAAGAACACTGATTATTGTAGTAGTGATAGAATAGTGAGAGACATGCAATATTGCGGCAGAGAGAGAGAGATTGCAGAGAGTTGGTGAGTGGACGGGAGTTCATGATACGAAAGGCTTTTTTTTCTACTTTGTCTAGGAGTGCTGTAGGAGAGGATCCTTCCCACACATGTGAACAATACTCAATATAAGGACGCACTGCGCCCCTGTACAGAGCAGGAAACTGTGCAGGGGTAAAGACCCCCTGAGGCAGTTGAGCACACCAAGCTTCTGGGAGGCTGCCTTAGCAAGACTGGTAATATGGACCTTCCAAGAGAGAGCAGAAGAAAAAGAGACACCGAGAATATTGAAGGATGAAGGATTTGTTTTTTTATTGTAAGGGATAGTCCACTGGAAGTTCCTGACGGGTAATAAGATGAAGAAATTTGGTTTTGGAAGCATTAAAGGCAACAAGCTTTTTTTCTGCCCAAATTGGAAATAGTAGTTAGATCAGAAGATAAGAGTTGCATGGCTTCATTAAGTTTGTTTTTGAGGGATTGCTGGCTGGGGCATCTAGGAAAACTAATTGAGTAGTGTATGGTAGAGTCGTCTGCTTATGAACGGATGGGACTGGAGGTACAGTTGAGAAGATCATTTATGACAATTAAAAAGAGAATGGGAGAAAGGACAGAGCCCTGAGGAACACTGGAGTTGATAGGATGAGAAAGTGAGCAATGGCCGTCCACAACCACAGCTATGGAACGGCCGGAAAGGAAATTAGAGACAAAGGCATGGATGGAAGGATGGAAACCGAAGGAGGGCAGTTTAGAAATTAAAGATTTGTGCCAGACTGTATCGAAGGCCTTCGATATATCTAGTGCAATAGAAAAAGTCTCACTGAAGTCCCGAAAGGAGGATGACGAAGAGTTAGTAAGATATGAAAGAAGATCACCAGTAGAGCGATCCTTAAGGAAGCTATACTGGCGATCTGAGCATAGATTATGAGAAGAGAAATGCTTAAGAAATTTGAAAGCAAGAATAGTTTCAAAGACTTTAGAGATACAAGAGATGAGAGCAATTGGATCATAGTTGGAGGGTTGAGAGTGGTCACCCTTCTTTGGGACAGGTTGAATGTGAGCAAACTTCCAGCAAGAAGGGAAGACGTTAGAGGAGATACAGAGACGAAAGAGTTTTCCTAGGCAGGGAGTCAGCACGGAAGCACAGTTTTTTAGTACAACAGAAGGAACATCGTCCGGACCGTACGCCTTCTTAGTATTAAGCCCAGAGATGGTAGAAAATAAATTTTTAGTAGAGATTAGGCATAAGTAGGAGAGTACAAAGGAGTACAAAGGAAATCAAGCAACAACATATATAGTGACCCTTCTAGGTTGCTTGTCCTCCAAAACACTGAGGATGAAATGTCCAAACAGTGGTTTAGAGTGGGTAAGGGAACATTGGAAAGGGAATTACTGCCCTGGAACTAATGTCCGTGGCAGGATTAGGAAGTTAGTAGGGGACAGATAGGTTAGTAACTGAGGGGGGGATAAAATAAAGTTATTCATTTACAAACGCAGTCAGTCGCGGGTTTGATGCAAGATATTTGTCTATGCGGAGTTTAAATGAATCAACGGTGATTCAAAGAGAGGGGGGTGGAGAGGGAGGAATAGCACCGGGATCATCCAAGGTGGAGTTTCTAGCAAAAGTTTGAGTGAAGAGTTAGGTTTGTCAGAGGAAGAAGTGATGGTTGTGCCATCAGAGTGGAAAAGGTGACGGTACCGTTTGTATGCTTCCTCCTTGTTGCGGACAGAAGTATAACAAGCGTGAGTAAATCAAGATTTTTTAGCATTAGACTGAGAGAAAGAAGAGGGAATGTACGCCTCCATGCCCAAGAAGATTACCTCGGTAATGCATTCAGCACCCTCCGAGGGTCCTTGGCCACGGAAGCAGAAGTCATTCCATGGGAAATCAAAGAAGTACTGCTTTAGAGAAACAAGTGCCGCTGGCTGGGAGGATTGGGTGGCCGTACCGGAGAGATAGGACAGGTGACAGAGATAAGTTTATGGTCAGAGGAGCCCAAAGGAGAGAAATGATTTACAGTATAAGTAGAAGAGTTAGAAGTTAGAAATAAGTCAAGAATGTTGGGCTAATCTCCGAAGCGATTCGGGATACAGGTGGGATGCTGGCCTAACTGTTCTAGATCATTTAGAATAGAAAAGACGTAGGCTTGTTCACCAGGTTGGTCAGTGGAAAGAGAGGAGAGCCATTGGCGGTGGTGAACGTTGAAATCTCCTAGGATGGAGATTTCTGCGAAAGGAGAGATAGATAGAATTATTCCACTTTAGAAGTTAGATAGTCAAAGAATTTTGGTTAGTCAGTAGAATTGGGGGATAGATAAACAGCACAGAAATATTTAGTTCGAGAATGACAAGAAAGCTTTAGCCAGAGAGTTGAGAATTCAGAAGAGTCAAAGTTAGGAACACGAGAGAAAGCAAGATTGTTGCGCACATATATGCAATATCCACCTTTGGCTTGAAACTGAGCCATGGCGGTCGAGTGATGAGCACGCTCACGTGTGAATCTGCAAGACCCGGGATCGAATCCCTGCCACGGCGGACATTTAGTGGGTGTGGTAGTACGTCCTAGCATGTCCCCAGTCAGGGGACATCCTGAGTACGTATACAGACTAATCACACATAACAAAGCCACTCTAACAGCTTCCTCTCTCTACACCCTCTCTATTGCAGAAAAAGTAGAAAGTAGCTACGAGGTGACATTATAAAGGCTTATCCCTCAATACCTTCATCATCTGAGGAGGATACAGAGAAGGGTTTACCGTTAGGTGATCATGTAATACGATTAATAATGCAGTTATATAAATGAACTTTCTTGTAATTCTTGTCATAAACCATAATAGTTTCGGTGAAATAATATAATTAGGTAGAGAAAGGATAATTGTTTAGTTATGTTATGCAATGTTACTAATAGTTGAACAGATTTTTTTTTTTTTTTTTGGAAGAGACAATGAACGGAGGAAGGAAAAACAGATAAAACAAAAAGGTCCATGTGCCTAAAGGCATCCTCCATTCATAAAATGTTTGTACCAACTGGATTTAAACATTTGTAGATTGTAAGTTTGTGGAAAGCAATTCGAGGGAAGTGAGTTCCAAAGAATAGTAGCTCTCGGGATAAATTAATTCTGATAAGCAGAAGTTCTGCATTGTGGAGGAGAAAGTGTAAATTCATGGGCGCTCTCAGCTGCCCTAGTTCTACGGGGAAAGATGTGGAGAGGCGGCACAATTGAAGCAAGTTCCTCGGAACAATTGCTGTGAAAATATCTGTAGAATAATGCAAGGGATGCAACGTTTCTTCGTATGGATAATGTAGGAAGGTCCTGTGTGATTGCAGGGTTATTTATTAATAGCTTTATTTTGAATTTTGTCCAACTGCCTCAATGCAACCACTCCACTTCCACCCCAAGAGGTGAACAGTAATCCATCTGAGAACGCACATGACTTTTATATATTACGGCCAACTGCTAGTCAGTGAAGTATTCTCGAACTCTGTACAGGAGTCCCAGTTTTTTAGAGGCATTCTTAGCAATGGTTCTAACATAATGTGTCCATCTCAAGTTAGTAGTTAATGTTACACCGAGAATGTCAATACTAGGGGAAGTGGGAATATTTAAATCATTATAAAATATATGGGAGTCAGTGAGATTCTGTCGGTTAGAAAATTGAATGTACTTGGTTTTCTGTGCATTAAAGGAAACTAGATTCTTTTGTCCCCATCCATTAATTCTAGAAAGGTCCGTGTTCAGAGAAATTGCAGTGTTTATTTTTGAATTTATAAGATCGGGTTGGGTGAAAGAATTGGTAAATGTGAAGGAACGGTGGAGTGTTGAGTCATCTGCGTTGGAATGTATTGGATTATGAGTGGTAGATATGAGATCATTGATATGAATGAGCAACTGAATTGGGGCCAAAACTGATCCCTGGGGAACACCAGCATTTATTGAGTGAAATTCAGAATAAAGGCCATCTACCATTACACTTATTTTTCTGTTATGAAGATAAGAAGAAATTAATGGAACTAATGATGCAAGGCCGTAGTGTGACATCTTCGACAATAAGGATTGATGCCAGACTCTATCAAATGCCTTTGATATATCCAGTGCTATTGTATGTGTTTCACCATGTTGGTCTGTAGCTTGGTTGATTTGATGCGTAAGAAGGCAACAAAATGTCTGCAGTTGATCGACATCGTCTAAAACCATATTGCCTATCACCGATTAATTTATTATTCTCAAGATGCTTAATTATGTGATTATTTAATATAATTTCAAAGACTTCAACAAGAGTGGAAGTTATAGCTATTGGTCTGTAGTTTGATGGATCTGAAGAGGCACCTTTTTTAGGAACTGGATGAATGTTTGCTTCTTTCCAGGGTACTGGGAAGCATGAGGTATGAGTACACAGACGGAAAAAAATTGTCAATACAGGAGCGAGCACCAAGGAGCAATTCTTAAGTACTATTGGAGGAATTTCATCTGGACCAGGAGCCTTATCTACCGAGAGATTCTGCAAAATAGTTTTGACATGTCTGGTGTGGATCTTAAGTGAGGAAATTTTAGGCGAATTAAAATTAAGTACAGGGACATCTTGATTTATTTCATCTAAGGTTGAGTTGGTGGAGAAAATATCCGCAAGAAGGTTAGCTTTACCTCGTGGGTCACTTACAAGATTGCCAGTCGGAGATTTTAATGGTGGAATGGAATAAGCAGTAGTGAAGTTGGATTTGAATGAGTTAAGAGTGACCAAAATATTTTGTTATCATTTGGATTATTTAGAAGTTTATTTGCCTGCTTGTGGAGAAAGTTTGATTTAGTTAGGTTTAATACAGTTTTGGCATGATTTCTGATGTTTCTAAAGTAATTAAAGGCTTCATGTGTTTTTGATCTTGTGTATGAATTGTAGGCTATTGCTTTTTGTTCAGTTACTCTAGCACAATTATGGTCAAACCATTTAGGTGAATTAGAGCTTTTACTGTACTTTTGATGAGGAATAAAAGTTTCCATTCCAATTTTTACAAAATCTTGTATGTGGCTCAAGGTAGAGTGTGCATCATTAGAAAAGAAAGAGGTCCAGGGAATATCAATAAAGAAACCTTAACCCTCTCCGACATATGACGCGATTTTGAGCCTATAGGGGATACTTTAAAGCCTTTGTTACCATCAGGGGTATTTAGAAACCTTTAGTTTAGTTACTTCAACCTCTGCAGTTGTTTTTGAGTTAGCTGTGGGCAGAAAACTAATTTTGGAGTGGTAATTATAAGAGTGAGAGAACTATTTCTTATTGCTAATCTGGCAACCTCTGCGTCATAAATGCGTGAAAGGGTTAAATACCCTCCCAGTCTGCCCTATCGTAATGCCATTTAGTCACCAAAACAGGTTCAGAGTGGGAAGGTGTGGTAGGTGATAAACAGGTGGCCTGTATCAGACAGTGATCAGAAGATCCAAGCGGGGACCTCACTGTAACATCATAATTTTCTGAATTGGTTGTTAAAAATAAGTCCAGTAGGTGGGAATTATGATTAGGATTATCTGGTACACGGGTGGGTTGGTTGACTAGTTGAGTGAGATTACATGAGTCTGCAAATAGCTCACATTCAAGACCAGCATCATCAGTCCTGGCTGAATGAGTGAGCCATTCAACATTATGGACATTAAAATCACCCAACACAGTGATTTCAGAAGAAGCATTTAAGTTGAGGACACTGAGTTGTGAGGACAGAGAATCAAAAAGACTTTGCTCTGGAGGAGTATTTGGGGAACGGTAGATGCAACATATGTATTTAAATTTACCAGCAGAAATTAATTTGTATATACAATAATCAAAATAGGGACACTTGAAACTAGTAACCTCCTCCAGGGCAATTTCAGATTTTGCGAAGCAACATACACCTCCTTTAGGTCTGAAAATTTGGAGCAGTTGATAACCTGGAAAATTAAATCTAGAAGTGTCAGATGTGGATGTTACTCGAGTCTCTGTCAAAAAAAGGAGAGTAGGGGATTCTGCTTGAAGAAATTGGTGTACAGAATTGATGTTAGAGTGAAGTCCCCTTATATTACTAAAGAAAAAGCTGCACCGACGAGCAGCTTTGGGACGTTGCAATGCTCTTGCAAGATTATAGTAAATTATAAGTAATTATTATAAGTAAGATTATAATAATTTGCTTTTATTGATGGTATAAAATATTAGGAACAAATTAAGTTTGATTGAAATGATCTCCCCTGTTATTTATTTCACGGAATCATATACTATTTGCGTGCCTTCTGCGTGTCGTAAGAGGCGACTAAAGAGGTTGGGTCGGTGGGCTTGCGACCCCCACCTGGAAAAAATACCTAAGCAAGGAAAAAACAAGCGAACAGCCTCGTATGCGGACGGACCCTATGTTGACGAACCACGACTGACTAAGGACATTCCTTCGGACATTCTGAGAATGGCTACATGGAATGTTAGTGGCATGAATGATGGCACAAAAGAGAGAGGTTCTGGAAGTGCTAGTGAATGCCAGGCTGGATGTATGTGGAATGACAGAGACCAAATGGAAAGGTTCAGATGTGAGAGAGTGGGAGTGTGGAATGGGTGTGTGTGCTGGAGTGATTGAAGGAACAGCGAGAGAAGGTGCGTGTTTGTTTGTAAGTAACAAATGGAAGGAATGTGTAAGAGAGTATGGGTCTATGGGTTCAAGGATTGTGTGGGTGAGAATGAAAGTAGGAATACAAAGGTGGGTGATTGTGTGTGTGTATGCCCCGACAGAGGATACACTTGAAATAAAGAAAGAGGAGTTCAGGATGAATGTGGAGGCGTGCCTGGAGAAGTTTGACAAGAACGAAAGAATATTTCTGATTGGGGATATGAATGGTAAGGTGGGTGATAGGAAAGTTGATGGAGTGGTGGGGGGGTACCATCAGAGGGGAATGGGAATGGTAGTGCACTTGTGGACGTATGTGTGAGGAGGAAGTTGTGGATAGCCAACACCTTCTTCCGACACAGAATGATCCACAGGTACACGTGGAAACGGATGTTGACGATGAAGGATAAGACAGTGGTGGAACGAAAGTCATTGATTGATTATGTATGTGTGGATGAACGAATGAAGAATTCTTTGATGAATGCTAGGGTGTATAGGGGTATTGGAGGGGGTCTGTCTGATCATTATGTAGTAGTAGCTATGGTTAGGATACAAAATAAGTGGGTGGGGAGATCTGGAGGGAGGCGAGAGGAAGGTGGAATGGTGAGGAGGGTGGAGAGGGTACAGGAGAGCAGTAGAAAGATGACTAGGTGGGTTCGACCTGGAAGTTATGGAGGAAGTGGAGGATATGAGCAAGATGTTTAAGGAAGAGATCTGTGCAGCATGTGAGGAGGTGTGTGGAGTGAAGAGAAGAGGGAGGGGAGTGAAGGGTACAGCATGGTGGACAGAAGAGGTAAAAATAGCTGTGGAAGAAAAGAAGAAAGCATATAGAGAGTGGTTGGGAGAGGGAATGAAGATTCCGAGAGACAGAAACGAGCGAGGTACGTGGAGAGAAAGAGGGTGGTGAAGAGAGTAGTGAAGGAAAGTAAGAGAAGAGTAGATGAGGAATTTGGAAGGAATCTGAGTGTAAAATGGAGGGAGAGTAAGAAACTGTTCTGGAAAGAACTCAAGAAAGTTAGGGAAGGTAGCAAGGGAAACAGTAAGGGTGTGAAAGATAAGAATGGGAGAATGCTAGCCGAGAAGCAAGAGAGAGTCGAAAGATGGAGGGAGTACTTCAATGAGTTGCTAAATGTAAGGAATGAAGAGCCAGCAAACATAGTTGGATATGGTATGGGAGGGAGAAGAAGAGAAGCAGTGGAGGAGGAGGTGGGGATCAGGAGGTCAGAAGTGTGGGCAGCCATGAAAAGAGTGAAGTTGGGGAAAGCACCAGGAACAGATGGAGTGTGTGGGGAAATGTTGAGGTATGGTGGCGAGATAGTGATCGAATGGGTATGGAAAATGTGCAAACTAGCATGGGAGAAGGGGAGTGCACCCGATGACTGGAAGACTGGCATAATAGTCCCCCTATATAAGGGCAAAGGGGAAAGAGGGGTGTGTGGTAACCACCGAAGAATATGTCTTCTAAGCGTAGTAGGGAAGGTATACAGTAGGGTAGTGATTGAGAGAGTTCGAGTCAGAACGGAGAAATGGATAGGCGACGAGCAGGGAGGTTTTAGGAAGGGAAGAGGATGTGCAGATCAGATATTTACCCTGAATTGTGTTGTGGAGAAATATCTGGAGAAGAAACAAAAGGTGTATATTGCCTTTATGGACTTGGAGAAGGCCTATGACAGAGTGGATAGAGAAGGTTTGTGGAAAGTACTTAGAATATACAGAGTAGATGGCAAGTTGCTGAAAGCAGTGAAGAGTATGTATGAGGGGGCGAAGGCGGCAGTACGTGTGGAGAGTGAGCAGAGCGAGTTCTTTGACCTGAAGGTTGGTTTGAAACAGGGGTGTGTGATGTCCCCGTGGTTGTTTACTGTATATATGAATGGAGTCATGAAAGAAATACTATCAAGAGCAGTGGATGTTGGTGTATCACTGAAAAGGGAGGGAAATGAGTGGAAGCTGCCTATACTGCTGTTTGCGGATGATACAGTTCTGATGAGCGATAATGAATGGGAGCTGCAGGGTTTGGTAAATAGAGTTTGGAACAGTGTGTGAAAAACGGAATTTGAAGGTAAATGCGGGGAAGAGCAAGGTTATGGTATTCGAAAGGGGTGAAGTCACAGAGTGTGAGGTAAAGTTGAATGGTCAGGCTATGGAGATCGTCAGCTCTTTTAAGTATCTGGGCAGTGTGTTGAGTAAAGAGGTGACTGTGGATGAGGAGGTGCGGGAGAGGGTGCAACAGGGGAAGAGTGTTGTAGGAACGTTGAAAGCAGTAACGAGAAATTAATAGGGTGGTCAGTATGGAAGTGAAGAAGTCCTTGCATGATAGTGTGGTAATCCCGACACTAACTTACGGAAGCGAAGCATGGACGTTCGGGAAGAGACTTAGACCAAGAGTGAGAGCGGTGGAAATGAGTTACTTGAGAAGTGCGTGCGGAGTTACATGGAGGGATAGACAGACGAATGAGGAAGTAAGAAGGAGGAGTGGTGTGGAGGTAGATGTGCTGGAAAGTATGAAAAGGAACAACTTGAGATGGTTCGGCCATATGGAACGTATGGAAAGCGAGAGATTGACTAAGAGGGTGTACGAGAGCGAGGTGGAAGGACAGAGAGGGAGAGGTGCACCGAAGGAGAGGTGGAAGGATAGAGTGAGAAAGTATATGAATGAAGGCGGTGCTGGTTGGGAGGAGGGGCGTCGACTGACTAGGGACAGAGGTGCATGGGGGCAGTTCGTTCGTGGCCACCCCTTCGGGGCTCGCGGCGTCAGGCAATAGATAGATAGATAGATAGATAGATAGATATACTATTTTATTATATATCAATTACGAAAATGTGAAAATTAACTATTATGTAAATGTACTAATAATTCTAATGAAAATGATTTTGATATAATTATGTTATTTGGTTTTAAAGTTGGTAATAACAGTAAAAGCACTGACTTAACCCTTTCAAGATTCCATTACATTTGTTTATATTTTCTGGCTGTTACCGGACGATTTTATCAGATTAGGAGAGGCATATGGAAGTCAGAGTGTTATTTGAGATAGTCTTTACCCATATATTTCCCAGAGATCCTTCCTTTGCTGAATAAAATCGCCTAACGATAGCCAGAATAAACTGTCAAAATAAGTCACAATGTTCAGTAAGGGTAAACAGGTTCAATATATAATTTGCACTAATAATATTCATGGCGAACTGTTGTCAGTATAATTATTGTTATTTATGTTAATGACAGTTGAAAGACATGCTCTGAACGTAGTACTTTTTTTCTCGTATAAAATGTTAACAATAATATATTTAACTTTTATGTTGAAAGTATACGAGTGGCCACGCACATTAGGTATAATAATAGGTATAATAATACAGTACGCACATTTGTTACATCAGTAGAGTATCGTGTTTCCTTTGTTTGTTAGTGTATCTGTATCTTGTCACGATATTTAGAGATCTTGTACATTAATTTGTCTTGTTATATAATTTTCATGACATATCAATGGATTATATTGGCTAATGGGCATAGTACATTGACTTAGTGTGATGTCCCTATGGTTGTTCAATATATACAGTACCGGTATATGGATAGAGTCATGAAAGAAATGCAAGGAAAAGCAGTGGATGTTGGTGTACTGCTGATAAGGGAGGAAAAGGAGTGGAAGTTGCCTGTACTGCTGTTTGACGATTATACAGTTCTGATGAGCGATAGTCAATGGGAGTTTCAGGGTGTGGTAAATATGTTTGGAACAGTGTGTGAAAAACGGAATTTGAAGGTAAATGAAAGGAAGATCAAGGTTATGGTCTTTGAAAGGGCTGCAGCCACAGAGTATGAGATGAAGTTGAACGGTCAGGCTATGGAGAATACCAGCTCATTTAAGTATTTAGGCAGTGTGTTGAGTAAAGATGGAAGTATGGATGAAGAAGTACGAGAGACGTGCAACAGGGGAAGAGGGTTGTAGGTATGCTGAATGTAGTAACAAGAAATAGAGTGGTCAGCATGGAAGTAAAGAAGTCCTTGCGTGACAGTGTGGTAATGCCGACTTTGACTTACATGAGCGAAGCATGGACGTTTATGGAGAGACTCAAACCATGGGTGAGAGGGGTGGAAATCAGTTACTCGAAAATTGCGTGCAGAGTTACATGGAAGGATAGACAGAGCAATGAAGAAGTACGAGAGAGGTGTGGTGTGCATGTAGATGTGCTGCAAATTGTGAAAAGGAACTC
Organism: Lithodes maja; assembly: GCA_037953745.1. Classification (NCBI taxonomy): domain Eukaryota; kingdom Metazoa; phylum Arthropoda; class Malacostraca; order Decapoda; family Lithodidae; genus Lithodes; species Lithodes maja. Next base: position 15,785 of record JBAKBP010002245.1, read on the forward strand.
CTTGAGATGGTTCGGCCATGTGGAACATATGAGAAGCGAAAAAATTACTAAGAAAGTGTACGAGAGTAAGGTGGAAGGGCAGAGAGGGAGAGGTAGACCGAGTTAGAGGTGGAAGGATGGAGTTAAGAAGTATATTAGCGAAAGCGGTGCTGGATGGGAGGAGGGACGTCGACTGACTGGGGACAAAGGTGCATGGGGTCGTTTCATTCGTGGCCACCCCTTCGGGGATCAAGGCGACCGGCAATAGCAATAGATATACTTAAATTGCCTCTTAATATAGCCCAATAATGTTTAAGCCTTCTTCTCTACTTCAATGCACTACTTGGAGAACTTTAGGTCACTGCTAATCAGAACACCCAAATCCTTTTCCAAGTCACTTCCAGAGGCATTCCCAATAGTGAATAGCCTGACTATGAGATTTGCTTGGATGTATCACCTTGCACTTTTCCAAGGTTGGAGGCATCTGCAATGTCTCCAACCATTCACCTAGACGGTTGAGGTCCACCTCAACTGTTCAATCCTTAAGGGGTTCTTCACATTTATTGCAAGCTGTATGTCATCTGTAAATTTGGAGATAACACTCAACAGACCAATATCGATGTCATTGACATAAATGATAAACAGAAGTGATCCAAGAACAGATCCCTGTGGAACTACATAGTTGACTGGAGTTCACTCAGATGAAACACCATTGATTACCACTCGTTGTTGTCTACCTGTTAGCCAACTTTCAATCCAATTTGTGATCTCTGTATTGATACCTAGTGACCTCACTTTTGACATTAACCTGCAATGAGGCACTTTGTCAAATGTTTTTGAAAATTTAAGTAAAGAATGTCTATGACTTTTGTCATACTCACTCGGCATTTCATCTAAAAATTCCAGAAAATTGGTAAGACATGATCAGTGTCGCCTAAATCCAAGTTAGGAATCTGTAATTAAACTAAAGATTTCTAGGTAGTCTAACATCTTGTCTACTAGTATCCCTTCTAAGAGTTTTACTTAGGACACTCATGATCCCCTTTCTTAAAGATCGGAGTCATATTGAACAGTTTCCAGTCTTCAGGGACCTCTCCATTTTCTATAGAAGTATTGAAGATTTTTGCCAAAAAGGTGCGATTTCGAAATATCTTATTTCTCGCACAACTCATGGAAGAAAGCTATCTGGGCCGGATGACTTGAATCTATCTAACTTATCAATTCTTTTTGCTACCTCCTCTGGGGTACATCATATTCTGCTAAGAATTTCACTCTCAGGCACTAATCCTGGACTTGGCATGTTACTGGTATTTTCTCTTGTAAATACTGAGGCAAAATAGAGAGAGAGAGAGAGAGAGAGAGAGAGAGAGAGAGAGAGAGAGAGAGAGAGAGAGAGAGAGAGAGAGAGAGAGAGAGAGAGAGAGAGAGTTGGGTCTGGTGTAAGGCTTTAACCTGATTACACTGTTAGAAATGTAATGGCACGGAAGGAAGCGGGAATGGGAATCAGGAATGGAGATAGGAATCGGAAATTGGAGATCATTTGGGAACTGGGAGTAGAAGGCAGGGAAACCAATATATATTAAACAGAATTGAAGGCACAGACACAGCGAAATATGTATGTACTGTATATACCGGTACAGTATATATCAATAATTACGTAACATTGTGCACGTAGATAGATGTTAAAGATATTTTTAGCAATGTATTATACCCTGTTTCAAGTAAGTATACTCCTGAACATTAACCTCTGTAACTAAAAAACTACTAGAGTAATTGAGTTAATATTTCTACCATTTTAGAGGGGTCAGCCAGGGAATAGGTGTGATAATTTACAGCTCATTTGCTCTAGCCCATTTGAGTTCTAGAGGTTAGGGTTCACGATTTCTGGCCTACCTATTTGGGACAGGGTTTAGTATAAAAAGGTGAGAACAATATATAGCATTATAATATATTTTTGAATAGTTAATGTCTAATGTGTCCATTTTAGTATTGACAGATAGCAATAATATCACAATATAATATAGTTTTGTACTTGACAATTATTTGTCCTCAACTGTGCAATAGCCTGACCAATAGATAATGCACCACCCTATGGTATAGCTAATTAACCTCTGCTGTACCGGCGCCGTTCGTTTAACTTATTCTGGCTACTATTAGACGATTGTATTCAGCTTAAAACGGGCCTCCTGCAATTAACAGGCTTCGAACATTTCAGTAAACCCTTTTTACTACCACGGATTCTTCATAAACTTCACAAAATCGTCTAAACAGAGCTAGAGTGTAATCAAGAAGACGTAGCTGGAACAGAAGGGGTTAATGCAGTGAAGATATTATATTGATAAGAAAGATAAATTAAGTCGATGAGGCTCAAGATAATATTTACGAATATTACATCAATAATGTCATAATTTTTCAATACAAATTATATTATATTTCTCTGCAGGCGATTATGCACAAAATGGTAATCAATAAAACACTGATATGAAAGAGAAAGGGCAGCGTTAATAGAGTTGAATATATACAAATACATCCATTAAGTGAACATAGAAAAATCAACAGAGTATAATAAAACACGGAGGTTGGTAATATAAGCGAAAAACCATAGTTCCCTCCTATCTATGTGTTTAAGTTAATTAATAACAGAGAGAGAGAGAGAGAGAGAGAGAGAGAGAGAGAGAGAGAGAGAGATAGAGAGAGAGAGAGAGAGAGAGAGAGATGGGTGGTGCGTTGAATAAGAATGACAGTATTAGGGATATTAACCCTCTCCGACATATGACGCGATTCTGAGCCTATTGGGGATACTTTAAAGCCTTTGTTGCCATCAGGGGTATTTAGATACCTTTAGTTTAGTTTATTTTTTATTTTATTTTTTTAAGAGACAAGGAACGGAGGAAGGAAAAACACATATAAAACAAAAAGGTCCATGTGCCTAAAGGCATCCTCCATTCATAAAATGTTTGTAACAACTGGATTTAAACATTTGTAGATTGTAAGTTTGTGGAAAGCAATTAGAGGGAAGTGAATTCCAAAGAGTAGTAGCTCTGGGGATAAATTAATTCTGATAAGCAGAAGTTCTGCATTGTGGAGGAGAAAGTGTAAATTCATGGGCGCTCTCAGCTGCCCTAGTTCTACGGGGAAAGATGTGGAGAGGCGGCATAATTGAAGCAAGTTCCTCGGAACAATTGCTGTGAAAATATCTGTAGAATAATGCAAGGGATGCAACGTTTCTTCGTATGGATAATGTAGGAAGGTCCTGTGTGCTTGCAGGGTTATTTATTAATCTAATAGCTTTATTTTGAATTTTGTCCAACTGCCTCAGTGCAACCACTCCACTTCCATCCCACAGAGGTGAACAGTAATCCATCTGAGAACGCACATGACTTTTATATATTACGGCCAACTGCTCGTCAGTGAAGAATTCTCGAACTCTGTACAGGAGTCCCAGTTTTTTAGAGGCATTCTTAGCAATGCTTCTAACATAATGTGTCCAGCTCAAGTTAGTAGTTAATGTTACACCGAGAATGTCAATACTAGGGGAAGTGGGAATATTTACATCATTAAAAAATATATGGGAGTCAGTGAGATTCTGTCGGTTAGAAAATTGAATGTACTTGGTTTTCTGTGCCTTAAAGGAAACTAGATTCTTTTGTCCCCATTCATTAATTCTAGAAAGGTCCTGGTTCAGAGAAATTGCAGTGTTTATTTTTGAATTTATAAGATCAGGTTGGGTGAAAGAATTGGTAAATGTGAAGGAAGTGTGGAGTGTTGAGTCATCTGCGTAGGGATGTATTTGATTATGAGTGGTAGATATGAGATCATTGATATGAATGAGGAACAGAGTTGGGGCCAAAACTGATCCCTGGGGAACACCAGCATTTATTGATTTAAATTGAGAATAAAGCCCATCTACCATTACACATATTTTTCTGTTATGAAGATAAGAAGAAATTAGTGGAACTAATGATGCAAGGCCGTAGTGTGACATCTTCGACAATAAGAATTGATGCCAGACTCTATCAAATACCTTTGATATATCCAGTGCTATTGTATGTGTTTCACCATGTTGGTCTGTAGCTTGGTTGATTTGATGCGTAAGAAGGCAAAGAATGTCTGCAGTTGATCGACATCGTCTAAAACCATATTGCCTATCACTGATTAATTTATTATTCTCAAGATGCTTAATTATGTGATTATTTAATATAATTTCAAAGACTTTACCAAGAGTGGAAGTTATAGCTATTGGTCTGTAGTTTGATGGATCTGAAGAGGCACCTTTTTTAGGAACTGGATGGATGTTTGCTTCTTTCCAGGGTACTGGGAAGCATGAGGTATGAGTACACAGACGGAAATTTTTTGCCAATACAGGAGCGAGCACCAAGGAGCAATTCTTAAGTACTATTGGAGGAATTTCATCTGGACCAGGAGCCTTATCTACTGAGAGATTCTGCAAAATAGTTTTGACATGTCTGGTGTGGATCTTAAGTGAGGGAATTTCAGGCGAATTAAAATTAAGTACAGGGACATCTTGATTTATTTCATCTAAGGTTGAGTTGGTGGAGAAAATATCCGCAAGAAGGTTAGCTTTACCTCGTGGGTCACTTACAAGATTGCCAGTCGGAGATTTTAATGGTGGAATGGATGAAGCAGTAGTGAAGTTGGATTTGAATGAGTTAAGAGTAGACCAATATATTTTGTTATCATTTGGATTATGTAGAAGTTTATTTGCCTGCGTGTGGAGAAAGTTTGATTTAGTTAGGTTTAATACAGTTTTGGCATGATTTCTGATGTTTCTAAAGTAATTAAAGGCTTCATGTGTTGTTCATCTTGTGTATGCATTGTAGGCTATTGCTTTTTGTTCAGTTACTCTAGCACAATTATGGTCAAACCATTTAGGTGAATTAGATCTTTTACTGTACTTTTGATGAGGAATAAAAGTTTCCATTCCAATTTTTACAACATCTTGTATGTGGCTCAAGGTGGAGTGTGCATCATTAGAAAAGAAAGAGGTCCAGGGAATATCAATAAAGAAACCTTGAAGACCCTCCCAGTATGCCCTATCGTAATGCCATTTAGTCACCAAAACAGGTTCAGAGTGGGAAGGTGTGGTAGGTGATAGACAGGTGGCCTGTATCAGACAGTGATCAGAAGATCCAAGCGGGGACCTCACTGTAACATCATAATTTTCTGAATTGGTTGTTAAAAATAAGTCCAGTAGGTGGGAATTATGATTAGGATTATCTGGTTCACGGGTGGGTTGGTTGACTAGTTGAGTGAGATTAAATGAGTCTGCAAATAGCTCACATTCAAGACCAGCATCATCAGTCCTGGCTGAATGAGTGAGCCATTCAACATTATGGACATTAAAATCACCCAACACAGTGATTTCAGAAGAAGCATTTAAGTTGAGGACACGGAGTTGTGAGGACAGAGAATCAAAAAGACTTTGCTCTGGAGGAGTATTTGGGGAACGGTAGATGCAACATATGTATTTAAATATACCAGCAGAAATTAATTTGTATATAGAATAATCAAAATAGGGACAATTGAAACTAGTAACCTCCTCCAGGGCAATTTCAGATTTTGCGAAGCAACATACACCTCCTTTAGGTCTGAAATTTTGGAACAGTTGATAACCTGGAAAATTAAATCTAGACGTGTCAGATGTGGATGTTACTGGAGTCTCTGTCAAAAAAAAAAGAGAGTAGGGGATTCTGCTTGAAGAAATTGGTGTACAGAATTGATGTTAGAGTGAAGTCCCCTTATATTACTAAAGAAAAAGCTGCACCGACGAACAGCTTTGGGACGTTGCAATGCTCTTGACACAGTCGCATGATGACGACCTGGAGGGCCCTGTGTCAATGACCCAAACCCTGCCGGGGGAGGATATCAGAGGTACCACCAGGTTTGCTCTTAACAATTGTACTGCCATATTTATTTGGTAAAGGTGTATGATGTTACATGTATGATATGTAGTGGGAAGAGTAGTGTTTTATGGATAGAGGATAGCGATGTAGGGCAATGTCGTGAAGTTGGATGTGTAGGTTATATAAAGAGGGTTTTCCTGATACCCCTAATGTGTGAGGCAGAAATATATGTATCCAGCTACCAAGGCCTGGGAGAGAAAATGGAATTCAGGCTATTCCCCGAGTCTCCCGAAACCTTGGCGGTAGTACTTCCCTGGGCGGGGCTGCCTACCCCTAGTACCTACAAAGTTACTTCAACCTCTGCAGTTGTCTTTGAGTTAGCTGTGGGCAGAAAACTAATTTTGGAGAGGTAATTATAAGAGTGAGATCACTATTTCCTATTGCTAATCTGGCAACTTCTGCGTCATACATGCATGAAAGGGTTAACTGCTTCCTTGGGCTTCCATTACTGGGTATTCGCCTTATAGCTATACTGGCACTACATTATACTATGATAACATGATGGTGAATCTTCCTTAAAATTATATATTTATATATAAGTAACACCCCGTTCTTTAACATTAATATCAAATATAAACCCCAATGTACTTGAATAAACTAATAAAAGCATATGGCCCTCCCGGGATTCGAACTCGGGACACCACACCCAGAACTTAAGCACCTAAGCCATTACACCACCAACACAGTTAAAGGTTGAGTACACGATCGCGATTAATATCCATTTTCGAATTTTGAATATCAATCTAATCATGTACTCCTATATTACCTATATTAGGTGTATTGTGGGCAGAAAATGTTCTCTCAACCATATTT
>JBAKBP010002245.1:27500-182770 GCA_037953745.1 Lithodes maja
AATGTTGAGGTAGAGTTTAATGTATCATCATTACTATTATTATGAATATTATATTACAGTAGGTGGGGGTGGAAGAATACAAACACAATACGATGCTGGCGGCAACACTGGCAAATCTAGATATCATTAGTGCTTAAGGTGTGTGAGAGACTGATTTGACCGTGGCAACAAATATACTCATTATAACATATACACTTTTTATATCGACAGTCACATACTTTAGTACGATGCCTATTATATTGAAACTTTCGTACCATATTGTTCGACAGTGGATCTTATTAAGAGCATCTGTAATGGTTGTTGGAAGGAACATAATAATTGATATTGGTTCAGGAGTAATTTATCAAGAGGACTTCCCTAAGTGGTTAAGGCCCCATTAATTGCTCTTTCCATTCACATATGCATAGCCTACGTGAGTTGCAGTTGGGATGTGTGTACATGCTTAGATTGATATGCAGGATTCGAAGTTGCATAATAAATCGTAGGCAGTGTCCACCAACCTTTAACTGTCTTCGTGGTGCGATGTATAAGGTGTTGATTTTCGGTGTGAGCATCCTGGGTTCGAATCCACGGACTGCCACATGTGTTTGTAAATTTCATTAATCGATTTTAGGAGTATAGTTGGTTGTTGGAAGGAACATAATAATTGATATTGGTTCAGGGGTAATTTATCGAGAGGACTTCCCTAAGTGGTTAAGGCCCCATTAATTGCTCTTACCAGGTAGAAGTCAGAATGGGAGCAGAGTGAAACGGCTTCATAAAACTGATTTTAAAATACATCAAAACTTCCCAAGCAAAGCAGACTACACGATGTTCGATATTCAGTAAAGACTTTCTGGGGAAAAACGCTTGATTAATCCGACCAAAGAAACAAATTGTTCCCACCGACCGAACAGGGATCGTCTGGCCGCTGCTGTTGGTCCCTCAATTTGCTATGCCAGTGTTACTCAGTTACTCAGTTACTTGTTCGTCAAGGGGAATCCACGCAATGCGAGCTAAGCTCATTATTATCGCGCCTCCTTAACTGGGAATGTATTGCGTGAAATGCATGTTAAGTGTTTTATGTACTGTTGGAATGGCTGTGGATGTGTGTGTAGTCTGTATTTAGCCAATTGGCGACATCGGAAACAAAGGCTTAAGGTGGATCTGTACGGCACCATTCTCACTATAGACGGTACCGTCTCGCCCGAAGGCTTAGGTAGCCATCAGCTTAGGTGAACCATATGATACCCATCTCGCTTTGTACCATTTTTGCTAACCCCAGAAGGGACGTCACAACGTCGTCCACTTATTCCAGGTACCTATTTACAGCTAGGTGAACTGAGGCTAACACATGAAAGGAGACAAGCCCAATTTGTCTCCGCCCGGCCGGGGATTGAACCCCCGACCCCTCGTGTGTGAGACGAGAGCTCTACCTACTAGGCTACGGGCTGTGTGTGTGTGTGTGTTTGTTCTTTCCTTGTTGGCTCTTTGATATTTGGTGACTTGGCACAGGACTCGACAATGAAAAAAAAAAGACAGACATAAAACAAAAGAACAGAGACAATACATACAAACGCACATAGCCTACAGTACACACAGACACAGACACACACACATACATACACATATTGTACAAACAAACATACACACAGAGGGGCACCATGATACAATGACGTCCCTCTACATTATTATTTTGATTAACATTAGACGATTTTTATGCACAATCATTAATACTTGTTAATTACATCGTGAGTTTATTAAGCTAAACTCCAGCCAATTATAGTTAGCATGGGAAGGACATATCGGTGCTAAAGGGTAACAAGAGTGAATAGTGATATGAGAATAATATAAAACTGACCTTCCTAACCTTTCTCTTGTCCACTCTCCCTCCCCACCCTATGTTCCTATGTTCCTCCAATGTTACCTGTGCTGACCCCATGGTAGTCCATCCATTACCCAGCATTGGCACCTGCTGCCACACACCATACACAGGTTTACTATAACACACACACACACACACAAATACACATGCACACACACACACACATGTGTACATAGGGATTGGTACACTCGTTTGGAGGAACATACATAAATGAGATTATTATCCACTTCAGTATGTTGTCTTCCGTTTGGCTAATACAGGACGGTCTCATTCACCGTATAAAGTACCCCTAGGGATCAAAGGGGAATACAATATTTCAAATAACCATCTGGCACCCAATGATCTGTCTTAATCTGAATAAGTTCGTCTAATGAGCGAAAATATACTATGAACAGGCGTATTAATGTACTCGAGGATAATGATCGCACACACACAGACAGACACGCACACATACACACGCACGCACACACGCGCGCGCACACACACACACACACACACACACACCACACACACACACGAATATTGACAACAAACCAATACCACACTCACATGTACACACACATACAGTATACATACAGTATATATCATCTCTAGATTACGTATATATATATATATATATATATATATATATATATATATATATATATATGTGTGTAACAGACTTGTGACCATATATGATAAAATAATGTAAGAGTAATATGCCTGTCTGCCAGTCATTCTGCCGGAAGAGTTAGTGGGCCATTTATAAAAATACATTTTCGTAACAACAAAATTAAAATTAAATTATTTTCATCCAAAGGAATTACTTGCTTTGAGAAGGTGCGAAACAGTTAATAGTATGTGACTAATTTGTATTCATAAATGGTCAATTAGAGTTATTTAAAAATATGTAATAAACAATGCAATCTAAATTTATCTTCAGAAGAAATAGTTCACAAAATAACAGAGTTGAAAACAATGTCCCAGAACTCCAACGAAAATGTAGCCTATTATTACGGCCCAGGGGCTAAGGAAAGCTGTTTGCTTGTCTAGGGGTAGACAAGATATGAATTTACAAATGTTCTCCAAGACATCCAGTATTATTGTTAGGGGAGGTGTGGTGGAGTGGTCATGCCACTGGATTGGTAATCCAATGGACCCGGGTTCAAATCCCGATATGTCAATGGGAAGATATTATTGGGATTGAATTTGTGCTGTACCTAGTATCAGTGCATTACCACAAAGCCCACCGAAATGCCAAAAAAATACCCTCATTGTTCCCTGATTAAATAACACTGTATGAATATTCCCATATTCAAAATATGTTACAGGGGGACAATGCCTAGTGAGTTCACTGCTCAATAGGTGGCATTCTGAGAGTGAGGGTCTGAGTCTGGAGGGTGAGACGGTGAAGCACTTGAGCGAAGCAACCAGCCGCTTCAGAGATGGAGCTGCTTTGAGCCATGATGGATGCTTCACATGTCTCACTCCCCAGGCTGGAACAAGACCTCACGGGCTTCACCGTGTTGAGCGGTGGAATGTACAGGCTCTCAGCCTATGCCCGAGAGGGAGTAGTTGGAATATAGAAAAAAAAAAAAAAAAAAAAAAAAAACTGTTAAGACAAAATTAATTTATCCAACTGTACACTAATACTGAATCACTAAATAATGAGGATAATAATTTCTCCAACTGTACACTAACACGGAGTTGCATTTACCGGCAGTTCAAACTTAAGGAAGTAGAATATGCCCCACGTGTCCTAAATGTTGTAAAAGGTGACTAAAGAGGTTAGGTCGGTGGGCTTGCGACCCTCCACTCTTAAAAATATCTACAGCAACGAATAACGGACAAACGGCCTCGGAACTGGGCAGACTAATTGTTGACAAACTTCGACCAACGACGGACTGTCTAAGGATTGCGACTTGGAATGTAAGAGGCATGAATGAGGAGACAAAGGAGAGAGAGGTCCTGGAAGTGTTAGTGACTGCCAGGCTGGATGTATGAGGAATGACTAAGACAAAATGAAAGGGTAGATGTGTAAGAGAATGGGAGTGTGGAATAGATGTGTGTGCTGGAGTGGAAGAGAATGAGGGAGCGAAAATAGGTGCGTGTTTGTTTGTAAGTAACAAATGGAAGGAGCGTGTAGGAGACTTTGGTTCTGTGGGCACAAGGATGTGTGGGTAAGAATGAAAGTATGAATACAAACGTGGGTGGTTGTGTGTGTGTGTATGCTACGACAGAGGGTAAACCTGTAGGCTAAGAGAGAAAGTGGAGTTCTGGGTGAATGTTGAGGCATGCCTGGAAAAGTTTGGCAAGAGCGAAAGAATATTTCTGATTGGGTATATGAATGGGAAGGTGGGTGATAGGAAAGTTGATGGAGTGGTGGGAGGGTGGGGTATATCGTCAGAGGTGAATGGGAATGATAGTGCACTTGTGGACGTATGTGTGGGGAGGAGGCTGTGGACAGTCAACACCTTTTCCCGACACAGAATGATGCACAGGTACACATGGAAAGTGGTGTGGAGGAGGAAGGATGAGACTGTGGTAGAACGAAAGGCACCGATTGATATTATGTGTGTGGATGAAAGAATGAAGAATTCTGTGCTGGATGCTAGAGTGCATAGGGGTATTAGGAGTAGTAGCTAGCTAAATTTAGGATACAAAAGAAGTGGATGAGGAGAGCTAGAGGGAGGTGAGAGGAAGGTGAAGTGGCAAAAGAAGGTGAAGAAGTTACAGGATAAGGAAATCAGGGAAGAGTTCAAAAGAGCAGTAGAGAGACAACTAGGTAGGTTTGACTTGGAGGGTATGGAGGAAGTGGAGGAGATGCAAAGTGTTTAAGGAAGAGCTATGTGCAGCATTTGAGGAGGTGTGTGGAGTAAGGAAAAGAGGGAGGGGAGTGAAGGGTACAGCATGGTGGACTGAAGAGGTAAAAATAGCTGTTGAAGACAAGAAGAAAGCACATAGAGAGTGGTTGGGTAGTAATTGGAACAAAGATTTGGAGACACAGATAAGAGCGAGGTACATGGAGAAAAAGAGAGTGCTGAAGAGAGTAGTGAAGGAAAGTAAGAGAGGAGTAGATGAGGAATTAGGAAGGAATCTAAATGTAAAATGGAGGGAGTGTAAGAAACTGTTCTGGAAAGAGGTCAAGAAAGTTAGGGTGGGTAGCAAGGGAAATAGCAAGGGTGTGAAAGATAAGAATGGGCGAGTGATAGCCGAAAAGTAAAAGTCAAGAGATGGAGGGAGTACTTCAACGAATTGCTAAATGTAAGGAACGAAGCACCAACAAACATAGTTGGGTAGGGTATGGGATGGAGAAGAAGAGAAATAAGGGAGAAGGAAGTGGGGATCAGGAGGTCAGAAGTGTGTGAAGCCATGAAATGAGATAAGATGGGGAAGCATCAGGAACAGATGGAGTGTGTGGGGAAATGCTGAGGTATGGTGGTGAGATAGTGATCGAATGGGTACGGAAAATTTGTAACCTAGCATTTTAATTATTTTTTCTAAGTGAGCGAGGGAGAAAAAGGGTAGAACTGCCTGTAGCGAGAGCGAGAGCATGGGAGAAAGAGAGTGCACCTGATGACTAGAAGACAGGCATAATTGTCCCCCTGTATAAGGGTAAAGGGGAAAGAGGAGTGTGTGGTAACCACCGGGGAATATACCTTCTAAGCGTATTAGGAAAGGTGTACAGTAGGGTAGTGATTGAGAGCGTGAGAGCGAGAACTGAGAAATTAATAGGTGATGTGCAGGGCGGGTTTAGGAAGGGATGAGGATGTGCAGATCAGATTTTTGCCCTGAAATGTGTTGTGGAGAAATATCTGGAGAAGCTACAAAAGTTGTATGCTATCTTTATGGACTAGGAGAAGGACTATGACAGAGTTGATAGAGAAGGTATGAGGAAAGTACTAAAATAAACAGAGTAGATGGCAAGTTGCTGAAAGCAGTGAGAGCATGTATGAGGGTGCAGAGGCGCCAGTATGTGTGGAGAATGAGCAGAGCGAGTTCTTTGATCAGATGTTGGGTTAAAACAAGGGTGTGTGATGTCTCCATGGTTGTTCAATATATATATATGGATGGAGTCATGAAAGAAATGCAAGGAAGAGCAGTGGATGTTGGTGTACAGATGATAAGGGAAGGAAACGAGTGGAAGTTACCTATACTGCTCTTTGCCGATGATACAGTTCTGATGAGCGAAAGTGAATGTGAGTTGCAGGACTGGTAAATATGTTTGGAACAGTGTGTGAAAAACGGAATCTGAAGGTAAGTGCGGGGAAGAGCAAGGTTATGGTCTTTGAAAGGGGTGCAGCTACAGAGTGTGAGGTTAGATTGAACAGTCATGGTATCGAGAATGTCAGCTCATTTAAGTATTTGAGCAGTGTGTTGAGTAAAGATGGGAGTATGGATGAAAAGGTGAGGGAGAGGGTGCACCAGGGGAAGAGGGTGGTAGGAACACTGAACTAAGTAACAAGTAATAGGGTGGTCAGCATGGAAATCTTTGTATGACAGTGTGGTAATCCAGACATCGACTTATGGGAGTGATGCATGGACGTTGGTAGAGATGTTCAAACCAAGAGTGAGAGGGGTAGAAAAGAGTTATTTGAGACGTGCGTACGGAGTTACATGGAGGGAGAGACAGATGAATGAGGAAGTACGAGAGAGGTGTGGTGTGGATGTAGATGTGCAGGAAAAGTGTGCATTGGAACACCTCGAGATGGTTTGGCCATGTGAAACATATGGGAAGCGAGAGAATGACTAAGAGAGTCTACGAGAGTGAGGTGGAAGGATGGAGTTAAGAAGTATATGAGAGAAAGCAGTGCTGGATGGGAGGAGGGGCGTCGACTGACTGGAGACACCTATGTTCCACATGGCCAAACATTCTCAAGGTGTTCCAATTCACACTTTCCTGCACATCTTGTTACGACCGGCACTACGAAGTAAACAAGGGCACTTAATATTGGACTATAAAGATAGGCTAGATCTGCAACAACGGTACGCTAATTCCAAACCCTCGAACTATTACGCCGGTGAACAAAACACTTAAACCCTCCAGAGTTAATCTACTGGATAACGGGGTATCAATTAACTGGGTTAAGTGAACTTCTACAAAGGCTTTCCGGTGACGGCATGGCCTACTCACAACAAAAGTAATTACGTTAATAAAAAGCTCTCAAGTAATAACAATGCTTAATTAAACTATGACAAGATTTAATAAAAGGTTATATGCTTAAGTTATCTTTAGTGTGAGTCTGAACTCAACATTAAACTCTTCAATGCTCTATGACAACAATTGAAGTCTAGTCCTACAGCAAACCGATATGGAATCTTCTGAAAAACGTCTGATGCTCTAAGATGCTCGTCGAAAATAGAACAGGAATAATGCAGGGGCAGGACACCAAAGCGTGTATCCTAGATACACCAAAAAGTAGGATACATATATATGGAAACAAGAGAGTGCAACAACTCTGTGACAGCACTAAAAACAGCCACTCAAAAACAGTACTTCCTTAGCCAACGTAACAGCCATGCTGGGTTGTGCACTATGCATCAACCTAGGCAAAAACAATACGTGAATAATTCCTACAGCATACGCAGTTAAAGTTAATAAACAATATGCTGTCTTTCTTACTAATAAAGTCTAGCAGCGGTATAAAGGTACCGGGAGCCTAGGCAGAGCTCAAGCATGCTCGCAGCCTACTGTCTCCCCTGAACAGATTTCCCTTATCTTACGTTAAGTGACTAGGAGGCTCTCTTAGTAAGTCCAGATCTCAAGTATCTGGTCTTACCCTGGCGCTCCTCAAAGGTCAACAAAATGAGTTAGCAAGCATACAAGCAAGAGTAGGCAAAAGCCCTTCGCTTGTATACTGCTAGGCTCGCAAAGGAAAATATGCACAAGGGTGTACTACAGGCTACCTAGCTCCGTCGAAGTCGTACAGGCTCTGACTTGCCATATACAGAACTCAGACAACGACCAAAGATACCCTCCACTGTCTAGCATTAAATAGTAATAAAGAACAACCAAATAATTAGAAGCACCTAATAATATGAATCCCTGTGACTATGATTCTAATAACCTCTAAAGCTAGTGCAAAACATGTATGTGAGAACAGGCGCTGGTAAGTCGATGTCTGGACGTTGGAGAGACTCAAACCAGGAGTGAGAAGGGTTGTTGTTGTTGTTGTTCCCCAGGCTGTCTGGCCGTACAACCCCAAGATCTCGAGCAAGGACAAGGCCATAAACGAGCGTCCCCACAAAATCATCCCTGCTTACCACTAACAAAGCCCGGGTGACCGAAGCCACTCCAAGGCAGGGAGCTGAGAAGGGTGTGGAAACGCCCGGGAAACCAAAGCCCCACCCAAGGCCTTGTGCCACTCAGCAAATATGAAGGGAAAGTTGAGGGGCAAGGGAAAAATGTGATGCTCTGGCTCCCAATCTTGGCAGTAGGGAGGTCAATCCACGGAAAAGATGCCGTCACTTGAGATCTAGAAGATATATAAGTAAAAGGAACAGTCAGAGTAAGCTATAGGTATGGCAGAGATCGCTCAACTCTCACTCTGATAGACCAGCCCATCACCACATGACTGGAACCCAATCCTCTCAGCATCAGCTAGGAAAGGCCCTAGAAAGCCACCTTTGGCAGGGGGATAGCTCCCCTATTTCAACTCCTTTCGGGGATGGGCACCCACCCAGTGAGAGGGGTAGAAATGAGTTACTAGAGACGTGTATGCAGAGTTACATGGAGGGAGAGACAGACGAATGAGGCAGTATGAGAGAGGTGTGGTGTGGATGTAGATATGCAGGAAAGTGTGAATAGGAACACTGTGAGAAGGTTTGGCCATGTGGAACACATGGGAAGCGAGAGAATAACTAAGAGAGTCTACGAGAGTGAGATGGAAGGACAGAGAGGGAGAGGTAGACTGAGTGAGAGGTGGAAGGATGGCGTTATGAAGTATATGAGAGAAAGCAGTGCTGGATGGGAGGAAGGGCATCGACTGACTGGAGACAGAGGTGCATGGGGGCATTTCATTCATGTCTACCCCTTCCGGGATCATGGCATCCGGCAATAGATAGATAGATATAGAAGATATGATATATTTTTATATAGAAATCGAAACGCATATCGATTACTGATAAAAATTACGGTCAATATACAGGAGACGCAACAATATAGGTAGCAAATTTCTAATGGTAGTTTTGGGTTCCTATCATCATAATTGCATAATTTCTATATATTTTTTATCCCCGGGGAAAACAAAATCATGGGATTTTGTTTTTTTTTTCTTGGGATTTTTCTTTTTGGTTATAACCTAACCAAAAAACCTAATCTAGCCTAACCAATTAGCCCCCAAATACATTTAGGTTAGGTTAGGTTAGGTTTTTTGGTTAGGTTAATAACAAAATAAAAAAAATCCCCCCCCCCCCAAAAATGAAAAATCCCAAGAATGTTTTGTTTTCCCCGGGGATAAAAAGTATATAGAAATGAAGCATATGAAGATAGGAACCCAAAACTACCATTAGAAATTTGCTACCTATATTGTTGCATCTCCTGTATATTAACCAAAATTACTTAATATTTAATAATATTTACTTGTTAAATGAAATTTAGGTAAATATCCTGTTTTACACCGGGGACGATTTTTACAAGTATTTTTTTATACCATTGTTTTTGGGTTTTTAGGAGTGTTTTTTTATGAACCCCATCGGAAAATGCAAAAAAAATAGCCTAGCCTAGCCTAACCTTCTTCTTTCATATCTTACTAACTCTTGGTCATCCTCCTTTCGGGACTTCGGTGAGACTTTTTCTATTGCACTAGACATATCGAAAGCCTTCGATAGAGTCTGGCATAAATCTTTAATTTCTAAACTACCCTCCTTCGGTTTCTATCCCTCCATCTGTGCCTTTGTCTCTAATTTCCTTTCCGGCCGTTCCATAGCTGCGGTTGTGGATGGCCATTGTTCACTTCCTCACCCTATAAACTCCGGTGTTCCTCAGGGCTCTGTCCTATCTCCTATTCTCTTTCTAATTTTTATAAATGATCTCCTTAAATGTACCTTAATTCCCATCCATTCATACGCAGACCAGACGACTCAACCTTACACTACTCCATTATTTTTTCAGAACGCCCCAGCCAGCAATCCCTCAACGACAAACGTAATGAAGCCATAGAACTCTTAAATTCTGATCTAAATACTATTTCCAATTGGGGCAGAGAAAACCTTGTTAACTTTAATGCTTCCAAGACCCAATTTCTCCATCTATCTACCCGTCAAGATCTCCCAGCGGACTATCCCTTATTCTTCAACAATACAAAAATCAACCCTTCATCTTCTCTCAATATTCTTGGTGTCTCTTTTTCTTCTGCTCTCATTTGGAGGGACCATATTACCAGTCTTGCTAAGGCAGCCTCCCAGAAGCTGGGTGTGCTCAACCGCCTTAGGGGGTTCTTTTCCCCTGCACAGCTTCTTGCTCTGTACAGGGGCATAGTGCGCCCTTGTATTGAGTATTGTTCACATGTGTGGGGAGGTTCCTCTCACACCGCTCTCCTAGACAAAGTTGAAAGGAAGGCCTTTCGTATCATTAACTCCCGTCCACTCACCAACTCTCTGCAATCTCTCTCTCTCCGCCGCAATGTTGCATCTCTCTCGCTATTCTATCGCTACTATAATAATCAGTGTTCCTCAGAGCTATCCCAGTGCATACCACCTCCTTTACGTAGGCCACGTGGTACCCGTCTTGCAACTCAATCCCACCCCTACTCTGTGCAACTCTCCAACCCAAGAGTGAAACGTTACTCTCAAACTTTCTTCTACTCAACATCTGAGCTCTGGAACTCTCTCCCAGAATCACTCTTCCTATGACTTAAATTGCTTCAAACTCCGTGTGTCCAGGCATTTTGGCTCGAACGTCCCTTGATTTTGGCCCTGTCACTCTTTCAACTATGGGGGAGGCACTCGCTATAGGCAGTTATGCCTTTTGCCTCCCTCAATCACATAGAGAAAAAAAAAAAAAAAAAAAAAAAAAAAAAAAAAATAACCTAACCTAACCGAAAACTAACTTGTCTCGCTGAGGGTCTAAACCCAGCTCACGTTCCCTGTTTATGGGTGAGCGACGGTCTAAACTCAGCTCACGTTCCCTGTTTATATTTTTTTTAGAGATTTAGGAATTTTTTTATAATGAATTTCCGACGGGGTGGACATTTATGGCAATGAAGTACATGACCTAACTAACATATTTGTCTAAATAATATATCGATGGTTTCGACCCGGTGTAAAACTGGATAAATTCCGAAATTTATAATAATGAGTTCTTAAGCAAAATATACACAATTAGCAATTTAATTGATATATATAAGTGTTTATTTATATTTACATTTAATCAAACAAAAAGGAAGCAATTATTTTTAGTATCGGTCAATATAAAGTTTATGTAATTAAATAGCTAAGAAATTATTGTTTTTGTTTTATCAATTGTATAGGTTTTGAAGGGTGTTGTGGTTGTGATAATAATAGGAAATGCATATTTACCCATTATTTTTTAATCTTAAAACACGGCCCCCACTAGTAGGCAGGGCTATGAAGCGGAGGGAAATTGCGGGGATGAGGATGTAATAAAGCGATAATAAGCTACATTGAATGAAAGTTGGCTCGGGTTTTGTATTTTTCAAATCCATAAAACCCCAAAATGGAAAAACCCGGGCCAAGTTTTCATCAAACTTGGCTCGGATTTGGCTAAATTTCAAATTAAATAAACACAGTAAGCTTAATTCGAAAGCTGGCCTGAGTTTCTTAAACTTTGAAAACCATAAATGCATGAAACTTAAAAATCCGAGCCAAGTTTTGTCAAAACTTGGCTCGGATTTGGCAAATTTTCATAGTAAAAAAATACAGTAAGCTTCATTTGAAAGTTGGCTC
Organism: Lithodes maja; assembly: GCA_037953745.1. Lineage (NCBI taxonomy): Eukaryota > Metazoa > Arthropoda > Malacostraca > Decapoda > Lithodidae > Lithodes > Lithodes maja. Next base: position 39,250 of record JBAKBP010002245.1, read on the forward strand.
GTGTTTTTGGAATTATGAAGGCCATCAAAGTATGAAATGGAAAAACCCAAAGAAAGTTTATCCACTAATTAGGTTAATTAGATTAACCTTACCTAACTAACATAACATAACATAACTTAGACCTAGTACGTTGGATACAAGACTAACCCTCATCTAACACCTAGTATATGTCACCTAACCTAACCTAGACCTAGTACGTTGGATACAAGACTAACCCTCATCTAACACCTAGTATATGTCACCTAACCTAACCTAGACCTAGTACGTTGGATACAAGAGTAACCCTCACCTAACACCTAGTATATGTCCCTAGTACCTAGTACGTTGGATACAAGACTAACCCTCACCTAACACCTAGTATATGTCCCTAGTACCTAGTACGTTGGATACAAGACTAACCCTCACCTAACACGTAGTATATGTCCCTAGTACCTTGTACGTTGGATACAAGACTAACCCTCACCTAACACCTAGTGTATGTCCCTAGTACCTAGTACGTTGGATACAAGAGTAACCCTCACCTAACACCTAGTATATGTCACTTAACCTAACTTAGCCTAACTAACCTAACCTAGCCTAACTAACCTAGCCTAGACCTAGTACGTTGGATACAAGACTAACCCTTGCCTAACACCTAGTGTATGTCCCTAGTACCTAGTACGTTGGATACAAGACTAACCCTTGCCTAACACCTAGTGTATGTCCCTAGTACCTAGTACGTTGGATTCAAGACTAACCCTCACCTAACACGTAGTATATGTCTCTGGTATCTATTATGTTGGATACAAGACTAACCCTCGCCTAACACCTAGTAAATGTCCATATTACCTAGTACGTGGGATACAAGACTAACCCTCACCTAAACCTAAACCAAGCATTCCTAGTAGGCTAAATACCTTGGGGAGAAAGGTCGTCAATATCCAGCTCGTCCTCGTCGCTCTCTCCATCTTCGTAGGGGACAGGAACACCTGGTTGACGCTTGTGAGTAGACTGGGGAGGGTACAATCTTGTTGCCTCAATTAGAAAATTATGCAACTCCTGTCCCTCATGCGCCGTGAGGAAGAGGTACGACCCGAGGTACGATGAGAGATACTTGGCCCTTATGCCTGGTCTTTTTATAAATTGTTTTATGTCCAACCAAAGCCTTTCTATGTATTGGGTATACAGCTGACGGTTGTTTGAGTCCACAAAGTTGATGCTATGGTTCACACTCCATTGCTGAAAGCCTTGTTCATTGAGAGTATCATAGGCCCTCCAACAATCACTAAATATGACCGAACCAGGCTGAATGTTCTTTCTAATGAGAGGCAACAGAGTTCCTCTATTTCTGGGCAATGGTTGAAGGTTGTCACAAGTGAGAAGTGGTACTACAAATCTTTGTTTAGTGACTCTTTGGATAACATCGAAGAGCCAGATTTGTTTATGAAGTCGTCCAACATTACATTTTCGGCGAACTATGAGAGTTTCATCGACCTTGGCAATGGTACCCTGACCACCAATGGGATGCCGATTAAAAAAACAGTTCTCTGTGACCTTGCTATAAAACAACCTCCAGTCCACACTCGCCACTAATGAGATACCAAGGTTCTTAATGGTTCTAGTATGTTTGAAGTCTTTGTCTATCCCATCATTCACAAAACATAGTACTTGCCAAGCATCAAGATGGATACCACTAAGGAATTAACCATTATAGAATACCGAACTATAATCACACCAGCGGCGTGTGGTGGATTTTTGTCTGGGAACTCGCACGGTTTGAGAGCAGTACCACTTGCTTAAATCCTCACTAAAGTTACACGGATGATGACACCTACGGCAATTTACAACAGCGTCTGTAGGTAGGAGTATGGCTGTGCTTGGTTAATAAAAGGAGGCTATTTTCTTCGCCCTTGAAACAAGATTTGGCGATATCGTAAGAAACACAGTTCAGACAGTCACACTCCGCAGTAGCCATAATCAAAGTAAGGGAGACGGCTGCCGGAAATGGGAGGTAAAGGGCGAACTGTGATTGGCTGCGCATTTTTGCGCAAGTTACGTCACGGCATGATGAGATCTCATTAGCTCCTCAAACGTGTAAGGTGACCTGTGATTGGCTCCTCAATCGTGGAGAGCGAGGGAAGAGGAGGTGGAGAGGGAGAAATATGGAGGGAAAAATGGCGAAGCGACCAATCTTGGGAGGTAGGCGATATCTGAATTTGTTTTTGTTCATGATCACTAATACATTTTTACGGGGATTTACACACATATGGGAATGAAGTACAGTCTGGGACTAAAGTCGTGGTATGGATCTCCAGCCATCCATTAGTGCCCTTTGACGGCAGTATTCGAAACAATTCGAGATATGATGTTTTTTCGCTCTCCATAGATGGCTCTGTTTGACACGTCCAGGTAGCGCCAAAAGTAAGCGAGAAACCTTCCTGTTTCTTGGTGGATTATGCTCATGCCAACTAGAACAAACACACACACACACACTACTTCATTATCTGTATGTATGGAATATCAAATGCTAAAAGGAAACGAAAATGCACTGGGTATCCATGACAGCAGTAACAGGCACACATTTCAGAGTTAGAAGTGGTGCGTGTCATTTTCCATTATAAGTAATATATAGGTATATTATCTCTATATACATTAGTTTATTCGTGCAAATAATATTACCAATAATGGGTGTTTATAATATAGGTCGTTAAATGACGGTGTTGCTAGCGCCAATAATATGTATATAAAATTGAGATTAGGATACTAACGATGCAACACAAATACTGTAATTGAATATGGTATAGGTCATAGGAATGACAACGTGGTGTAACATAACATTAATTAAAACAAAATATATGATATTAATGTCGAGGAACAATAGAAGGAAACTATTAAAGGATTACCTATAAGAATATTTATATACAGATTATACTGTTTACAGCAATATTGCGATATATATAATGCCATCATTTCATACAGTAAATTCTGTTGAAGATCCCTCCGCCCAACCTTGGCCTGGATCACACCACCCTTTGATCATCCCGACGACTTTGATATTATTTAAATAATACCACTACATACTTTAATATGTTTCACTATTTCATACCTCCTTCAACAGAGTTTGATCGTAGTTTAATCAATAAAATACACATGTTATTCCCATACCATCTATATCTCATATACAGTATATATATATGGAGGAAAATGAAAGTTTATGAAATGCTCCGAAGCAAGGAGAAAAGAAGGTATGATTAGGAGTAGTGGGCGTACACATTATTTCCATTATGTGTATTGTAATTCCATATTTAACCCACTATCTTGTAGTTTGAAATATCGTCTACACCTTGATATACAATTAAGTATGTGGCAGAATATGTATAAGTGTACATATACTGTACCTGTAAATACAGTCCTCTTCTATCACTCTTCTCTTCGCCAACATGTAAACAAACCCAGAGTCGATATACGCTGCAAGTCGCTGTGCAGACATCCGAACACAGGGTTAATCGTGAAGTCATCTACAATATAAGTGCTAGTATGCGAATAATATCTATAGTCACGGTTTGCTCATTTGAGTGATTTTTTTTTTTTTTTTTTTTTTTTTTTTCTATATTCCAACTACTCCCTCTCGGGCATAGGCTGAAAGCCTGTACATTCCACCGCGCAACACGGTGAAGCCCGTGAGGTCTTGTTCCAGTCTGGGGAGTGAGACATGTGAAGCATCCATCATGGCTCGAAGCAGCTCCATCTCTGAAGCGGCCGGTTGCTTCGCTCAAGTGCTTCACCGTCTCACCCTCCAGACTCAGACCCTCACTCTCAGAACGCCACCTATTGAGCAGTGAACTCACTAGGCATTGTCCCCCTGTAACATATTTTGAATATGGGAATATTCATACAGTGTTATTTAATCAGGGAACAATGAGGGTATTTTTTTGGCATTTCGGTGGGCTTTGTGGTAATGCACTGATACTAGGTACAGCACAAATTCAATCCCAATAATATCTTCCCATTGACATATCGGGATTTGAACCCGGGTCCATTGGATTACCAATCCAGTGGCATGACCACTCCACCACACCTCCCCTTATTATTATTATTGATGTTCTTTTGTTTGCCAATCCTGCTCATCATATCATCCAGTAATTTATTATTTTTTGGTCAGTTCAACCAGGTTGTCATTTGAACGAGTGTGGAATAGGGGTGTTAAGGTTACTGTCTTAAGATTCGCGAAGTTATTGTATTTTCTGAAGACATCAACTCATCACAACATTTGGTAAAGGTTAGTAGCTTTTAGATAATTATAGGTTAGTACCTGTAAGATATACGTTAGTAGCTGTTTGGTAAAGCTTACTAGCTGGCATGGAAGGGCTAGCTTTGGATAATATTTACAAGCCGCATCACAGCTCAGTTATTGTTACACCTATTGAGATGACGGACCCCAAACCAACGATACACCGAGTGGCCAGCATAACCACTCAGGCAACCTGAAAACCCCAGGACAGACAACGAAGACATCTACCAGAGTCCCCCCTCCGAGTCCACAGGAATCTACCTGAGTTGACCATGCCCAGCCGTCCATTCCCCAGTTCTCTTTCACGCCCACAGCCATCTAAGAGAACTGAATACTCTCTCAGCCAGTCACAAGCAGTATTCTGCAGCCAACCACAACCGCCCTGGGACAGCCAATTAGAACCCTCCTTTTACGTAGCCTCCACCAGCAGTGACGCTCCCTGTATTGTTCTGCTAGATTTAGAATATGATGAACACTCCCTTATGCAATCTACTCACCAGCACCCCGAATAGTTCAGGAACCAATGGACCTGATAACGCCTGACTACTCCAAGCCCCCGAGGATACAACTACAATCCTCTATGTGTATGTCCTAGGGTAATTAGAAGACCTGCAAGACAGGAGAGGTGTGGCAGAGTGGTCTTGCCACTGGACTGGTAATCCAATGGACCCAGGTTCGAATCCCAATATGTCAATTGGAAGATATTATTGGGATGGAACTTGTGCTGTACCTAGTATCAGTGCATTACCACATCACACCGAAATGCCAAAACAAAATACCCTCATTGTTCCCTGATTAAATAGCACTGTATGAATATTCCCATATTCAAAATATGCTACAGGGGGGCAATGCCTTGCGAGTTAATTGCTCAATAGGTGGCGTTCTGAGAGTGAGGGTCCGAGACTGGGGAGTGAGACTGTGAAGCACAGAGGCGAAGCAGCTTCAGAGATGGAGTTTGGTTCGAGCCGTGAATAGGTGCTTCGCATGTCTCACTCCCTAGACTGGAACAAGACCTCACAGTACTCACCGTGTTCAGCGGTAGAGTGTAAAGGCTATCAGCCTATGCCCGAGAGGGAGTAGTTGAAATATAGAGAAAAAAACAGAAAAAAAAGTGGCTCCATTATAAGCTCTAAGTGTTTTCTAGTTTTCACAGCAGCCCTGGACCTTCCAGCTGCCCCATTGAATATTGTAATATTACCTTGGAACCAGGCCCATATGATAATACCTGAGTTCCCAGGCTAGAATGTATATGTACCTCACAACACCCATCTTTCCTCTTTCCTCAATACCCCTTTTCCTCCGAGTTCATTGACACCTGAAGCAAGAAAATATTTGCATAGGACCTCAGAAAAACCTGAGGAAAGTAAGCACCACCTCACCTACTGACTAGGCTTGACGGGCTAGTTGGGACAGTGTTGCTACGGTTTGCCCCACCCCGTCCCCCTGCCCCTCGAGAGTGCCCCCCCAGACGGCACCCCCCTCCTTCTGGATTGCTGGAGGGCCATCTGTCTGTTGCCTGGCGCCATGAACCGAGGACCCCTGCTCGAGCCACGTACGTAGGCCTGGACCTATGAAACCTGCTCGAATTACGTAAACAGGCCTGGACCTAGGACCCCCGTTCCAATTACGTAACCAGGCCTAAACCGAGAACCCCTGCTTGAGGAGGTAACCAGCTGTGCAAGATTGACTACTATCCTCTACGCCGGCCAGGCCAGCACTCTCGTCCCCCTGCCCTCCCAAATGCTTAAGTGTTTCTGTGTCTTTCTCTGTTGGTTAATGTTGTGAGGTACTGTTTAGGTAAATATGTGAACCGTGTGTGTCCTGATTTAATTGTGATCTGTGCCCTAGATCACGTACTTGCGTAATAAGTGTCATCCCTCTGAACCTGTGTTATTCTGTGTTAATCTTGCTTTAATTCCTTGACCCTTGTTCAAGACTTTATTTAATTCATAACTTACGCATACGTTACCTATTAGTGTATTAACATATATTGAGGCCCCCCACACTCGCAGATTTACCGACTACGTGTATGTTGATTTATTATTTGTGAGTTGAAGTCTTAGTATATTCCGTGATCAATCCATTTAAATAATCACTTTTTACCTAGAACCTACAGTCCTACACCCAATTTTCCAACGAGTGCTCAGTGTAATTCCTTAAATCTCCAATTCAGTAATCGCATAATTATGAAATATATCATATAGACGTGCTTTTATGTTCTTGTAAAACTTGATGGTGTGATATTTCGAATACAGTGTTTAGGAATTTTTTCCTCCGTGTTTCGTCTCACTTTCATCCACCATACACTAATTGTATCTGTGTATTTTATTCACCTCGCAGCTGTTAACTCGTTCAGACCTGAGTCTGGTACTATTCGTTTTGAGTATCAATGAGTAGGACTTCGTCGCCTACGTCCATGTACTAATTGTACATGTACATTTTATTCTCCTCGCCCTGTTAACTCGTTCAGAAGCGAATCTGATAGTGCGTTAAATATCAATGAGCTAAACTTCGTCATTAGCGCCAATTGAATTGCTAAGTACGATCTACCGATCGATATCTGTTAATCAGTCAGTTCCCACTTTTTGAGATTAAACTATAGTGTTCATTCCAGTCTGAGTCTATTGGAACTCAGCAAGTTATTTTGTTTATCTTCGTGTGTTGTCTTAATCGCGAATATTGAAGATTACATCTTGATCTAATTAATACCCTCCAGTAGACCTATTAAAATCCATTCCTTTTCTTATCAAATTCACGTTATCACTTTGCTTCGCCTAAGAAATTATAGAAACACGAATTCCTAAGTTCGGTTCGTTATCGTAGCATATGTTCAAGTAATATAATCCTGTGATAAGATATACATTCACTTTTGGGCGATTTTGATTCTTCTCGGTGATTATAAATAATAATCTCATCCCTTTCCTGTAAAGTAAATTAACATCGCATTTCAGCTAAGTTCATAGTTGCATTAACTAGAAAAAGTATTTATTACTACCTCAGTTGACCTGGTGACCTTCCCAGTGACCTGACCTGAGGGCAAGCTCACGCGGTCAGTCTTAAAGGCCCAGCCGAGCCTACGTGTGACTCACCTAGTCTCCTGTGGCAGTACCTTTATAACCTCAACTCTCCATATTGTGACTCTAGGATCATTATCTAGAGTGTTGAAGTCTCTTGTGAATACGGAAGATATTTTGACTCTCATTTATTATTGCATTGAAGGTTAAAATTTAGTCTTGTACATGATGCCTCTATGTATGTTTTCCACATGATTTGATTCAATACTCGACTCTCACTATTGAGTTATTCTGGTATCAGTAACATTGTTCCGAAGTAAGGACAATATATATATACTTGTTACTATTGTTGGATCTTCCCTTATGATCCTTATTTTCCACCTATTCTCATGTTTTTTTCAATAAAACCTTCATATGTGTTCTCCCTTGTGTTGTTATTGAGTATTATATTGGACCTTTGAATACCATTTTGCTGTATATAGAACCTACTCGGTACGTTCCTGTAAAGTATATTTAAGTCCATTAAACCAGAACTGGATTGTTTTACGGACTGTATCAAGGGAACTAATCTATCAGAACCCGGCACAACACCTATAATACTAGGATAGGTTAGGTAAGGTTGTTAGGTTAGGCTAATGTCGACTCTATTTTTATAACATAGGCTAGGTCTCGAAAATGCACAAACCCACAGTAGCTGGCATGCAAGGGCTAGTTTTGTATCCCACGTACTGGGTACTAGCAACTCGCAGTAGCTGGCATGCAAGGGCTAGTTTTGTATCCCACGTACTGGGTACTAGCAACTCGCAGTAGCTGGCATGCAAGGGCTAGTTTTGTATCCCACATACTGGGTACTAGCAACTCGCAGTAGCTGGCATGCAAGGGCTAGTTTTGTATCCCACATACTGGGTACTAGTTACTCGCAGTAGCTGGCATGCAAGGGCTAGTTTTGTATCCCACGTACTAGGTCTAGGTTAGGTTAGGTTGGGTTGTTTGGTTAGGTTAATATACTAGGTCTCAGAAACCAGATTCGTAGTAGCGGTAGTAAAGTTCAAATAGGCTAGCGGTCGCACCACTATTGACAGCACACATATAGTAATGGATGCACTATTTTGAGTTTTCACTAGCATTTCCCATTAATTTTCTTTGTTACAAGTGGGTTTTGCCTTTACATTATTGTTTGCCTCAACAATATCAAACTCGGTAGGTGATCAGGGTTATTTAAATACGCCCGCCACTCATAGTGGGCGTGACGTCATGATAGTCATTCCTTCCAACGAATCACAGACGCTTTCTCGACTGTGGCTGTGTTCGGATACACACGGACCACTACCCTTGGCCACCACGGGTTTTTCTATCCATAGAGTTTTTCAACCCCTCTCTATCCCCGATATATTTCATGCCCTCCCCACCTGTCGGGATAAATATTTCAATATTGTTTACTCAAACAACATAATGTGAAGTTAAAAGACACTTGTAACAAAGAATAATAATGGAAAACACTAGTGAAAACTCTAAATAGTGCACCCGTATGTGTCCTGTCAATAGTGGTACGCCCACTACTCCTAATATTACCGAAAAGAACTATAGCTCTTTAAGTACTTTGGTAAATCTACAGTTATACTACCCCTCCCCCACTACCCCCACCACCTCCCCCCTTCAAAACACGCCTTTTAGCGTGTTTTTGGATGGTTCAGCAGACACGGAAACTGGAAAAAAAAGTATTTTGATAAAAATGTATCACCAACCAGATAAGAGTTTTTCAGGTAATTTGTTGTTTTTTATTTTTTATTTGATATACAGTGTTGTTTAATACCGAGGACTGTCATATTTTAGTATTTTTAACATTAGCCTAACCTAACCTAACCGAAAACTAACCTGTCTCGCGACCGGTCTAAAGTTTCTAAACCCAGCTCACGTTCCCTGTTTATGGGTGCGCGACGGTCTAAACCCAGCTCACGTTCCCTGTTTATGGGTCCGCGAAGGTTTGTAATACTTCAATGTATCTATTTCAAGTCAAATATACATTTCCACGCATCATCAAACCATACAAAGTCTACTACTAATCATATTAACCCATTAGTACCAACAGAATAGCGACAAAATAGGGCTAGTATAACTGTAGATTTATCTATAACTATTTTAAAGTTTCAAAAGCCATCTACTCCACATTAAATCCAGTGCCCTCGAGAACTCCTTGACACAGTTATTTATGTTAGGTGTTAGGTGTTCTAGTTGTCTTTAATTAACAGGTCAAGCATCCTTTATTTACCAGTTAATTATTCTGAATAATAATAGTAGGCTGTATTTTCTACCATGTTAAGACTATTGGCTTACAAAATAAAACATTTATCAACTCTGCGTAAGCAGAGTGGTACCCCCCCCCCCCCCCCCCCGTTTAGTGGTATAATGCCGGCCGAAATGTCTGTGACTATGCAGAAACTCCTAGACAGTTCGACGGATGTTCACCATACATCACACAAACATTCAATGGGTGAAATGCGATGGTCGGTCAAAAACGATTTTTTTATTTCCTACATAGTTATGGTCTTAGGTAAAAAATATAGGGAACATTCAAGGAGACATCAGGACTCTTCTTCTTCTTCTTCTTACCTCTGACCAGGTATAGGCTATCCTAGTGTTTACTAGCCTATACACCTTTGAAAGGACATTAGCCTAACCTAACAACCTTACCTAACCTATCCTAGTATTATGGGTGGGGGCTACCCCCGCTATTTGACATCTTTGACAGATTTTTGGTGTATTTTTCTTTGAAATCGGGTTTTGTCAAGTGTCGATAGCGAAATTCCTCCATGCGGACTATAATGAGAAAAATATGGCGAGTCTATTGGTCCCTATTTTCCCTAATAAATTGTTTCTAATAAGGCGGATGTAGTGTCATTGAAGATTATCAAAATATGGTTCCCCATCACCCCCCGCAATACCCATCGCAGAGTTGGGTATGCCGTTTTGATTTTGGGCAAAACGGTATATCTATTATATTTATAAAATAATGTTTTTAACTTTCCGCTTATGTGAAATCGAGAATATATTTCCACTAAACAGGGCAACTTACCCAGTTTGTTACCAATTATAAAATGTGTATTCTTTTTATCCCGTTGAAGCATGCTGCCTAATAATGCACATTTTGTTACACGAGAGGAATCTTCTTAAAATCAAGATGAACAGACTACTTTGTTTTTCACTCTCTGCGTAATATAAGCTGCCCACATTGACCTGCCAAACCCTACAATAATTTAAAATTTGTTTCACTCCATCACCAAACACTGCCACTATCCCTCCACCCCCCACTACCCCTCCCTCCCTCTACCTCCCACTACCACCTTCCACTATCCCTCCATCTCCCACAACCACTCCCTCCTTCTACCCCCTCCTTCCCTCCACATCCCACTACCCCTTCCCTCCGTCCACCTAAAACTACGCCCTCTCTCTCTCTCTCTCTCTCTCTCTCTCTCTCTCTCTCTCTCTCTCTCTCTGGCATCGTGAAGTCACTGTGCGAGAAATATGAGTTTGAGGAGAGATGCTCACAATGCATTTAATGTTTGAATGACAAATTATACTCACCTGGTGAAAAACGATATTTTATTATTTACATGGACTCGACAAGTTTTGATGGTTAATATACAGGAGACGCAACAATATAGGTAGCACATTTATAATCGTAGTTTTGGGTTCCTATCATCATATGCTTCATTTCTATATACTTTTTATCCCCAAGAAAAAGAGAAAAAAATCTTGGGATTTTTAATTTTTTTCTTGGGATTTTTTGTTTTGGTCATTAACATAATTAAAAAACCTAACCATTAGATACCCATACATTTAGGTTAGGTTAGGTAAGGTTTTTTGGTTAGGTTAATAAAAAAAAAAAAAAAAAAAAAAAAAAAAAAAAAAAAACATCAAGATTTTTGTTTTGTTTTCCCGGGGATAAAAATTATATAGAAATTAAGCATATGATGATAGGAACCCAAAACTACCATTATAAATTTGCTACCTATATTGTTGCGTCTCCTCTATATTGACCGTTTTGACTCTCAAAACCGCTCTTCACAGCCCTTCACAACTGAATAGATCTCCAAATAGAGTCGAAACTTGGCGTGTCCTTGTAAATAATAACTAGCAGTCTATCAAAAGATGTTGGACTGTGACTGGAACCTGGCAACAAGGGCAAAGCGAGGGGACATCCCCCGATATCAAAAAGCCATGTATGATCATAGTGTGGCCAAGTCTCAGGCGAATCAAGACAGTCCCCTACCTTTTATTATGATGGAAAGAACACTGCCAGGGAACTATGGTAGGTTTAGTGAAGTGTAGATATTTATTTGTCATGGACATCCAATCTGCTTGCCACCACTGACGGGGGAGTTGGGTAACTTTTGAGAAATAATTTGATACAGGAATAGGTCACGGAGTGATCAAGTTAAGTAGATTGTTTACGCAAAAAAGTCATAGTATTGTCAATATCCACTAGGTATAATATATATATCTAAAAATATGTGTAAACTAATTGTACATAGATTTCCTACATGAAATATGACTAAATTAGGTCAATATTTACGAGCCGCACCACAGCTGTGATCTCATTTCTAATGGTAGTTTTGGGTTCCTATCATTTTATGCTTCATTGCTATATACTTTTTATCCACCGGAATTTTTTTTTTTTTGCTTGGCTTTATTTTTTTTTTAGCATTAACCTAACCAAGAAACCTAACCTAACCTAACCTAATAGCCCCCAAATACATTTAGGTTAGGTTAGGTTAGGTTTTTTGGTTAGGTTAATGCTAAAAAAAAAAAAAAAAAAAAGAATAGCCAAGAAAAAAAAAATCTGGTTGATAAAAAGTATATAGCAATGAAGCATAAAATGATAGGAACCCAAAACTATCATTAGAAATGAGATATCAGCTGTGGTGCGGCTCGTAAATATTGACCCTAAATTATAATAGGCTATTATGGATGGGACTCGTTAGCCTTGGTAGGCTACTCATCTAGGGGAGACAACCTTATACAAATCCGGGTGGATGGGACTCATCAGCCTTGGTTTGCAACCTGTCTAGGGGAGTAAACCTGATACAAATCCGTACTGCTTACCTAAGGGTAAGGCAGGTTAGTGGATGGATTAGCCGAACACCACCGTAGAAAAATAGTGCTAACAAGATACACAGAGGGCCTCAGAGTCTGACGGATCCTAAATTGAGTGGTCAATCCTGTAAGTCCTTCACTAAACTGGCTTGGGTTGTCCCTCTCACAGGGAATAGGTCCGCTTGGGGGCATTCTGTGTATGGCCACCCTCGTAAGGGGAGTAAGGCGTTCGGCAATAGATAGACAGATATATACTTGTGTTACATTCACTTACAAAGTGTTGTATACTGTATCTACTGTATACCATTTCCCAGTATAACTCCATTTATTTGTCACCATTTATTTTGATATATTTGAAGACAGATATGGAATCTATATGCTCTAAGCATCATATTAAAATTAGTTTCAACCCTCGGCAAAATCTAATAAAAATATATGGTACTAAAATGGAATTTTTTCGTAACATGGTTGTCAATACCTTCCTATAGACGGCACCGATTCGTACACACGCCATTTAGACTACTGATGTGACGTGTAAGAGGTAAGATTTTTACGCATAGGTTTAAACTTCCGGAAATTAATGGGTAATAAATACCACGCTGAGTACTATGAATCCGCTCTACCTGGCATGCAAGGGCTAGTTTAGTATGCCACGTACTGAGTACTATGAATCCACTGTTGCTGGCATGCAAGGGCTAGTTTAGTATCCCACGTACTGGGTCTAGGTTAGGTTAGGTTGGGTTGTTTGGTTAGGTTAATAATTATATTATACTAGATCTCAGAAACAAGATTCGTAGTTGCGGTAGTATTTACAGATACACCCGAATACTAAATGGGCGGCGGTAAGGGTTCGTGTTGTATCCCACGTAGGCCTACTAGGTACTACGGACACATTGTAGGCGTTAGGTGTGGATTAGGCTTGTATCCAATATACTAGGTCTATGTTACTGGATATTTATGATTTAAATAAGTGCTACGTTTTCGATAAATCTGGTTATTTGGCTTTGCAATTAGGGAAATCATGAGCCGATTTCAGACATTTCGTTAGTCTTTTTCGATTCTCAAATTACGATCCAAGTTTTGCCAAAAATTGGCTCAGGTTTTCCAAAATTATGCTTGTTGGGGTTTGCAATTTAGGGAAACATGAGCCAAAATTCTAAATTAGGTTACTGTAATTTGTTTACTCTTAAAACTCGCAAAATCCGAGCCAAGTTTTGCCAAAACTTGGCTCGAGTTTTCCAAAATTCGGGTTTTATGGCTTTGCAATTTCGGGAAACCTGAGCCAAATTTCTAAACGAGGTTACTGTAATTTTTTTGTCTACAAATTCGCAAAATCCGAGCCAGCTTTGGCCAAAACTTGGCTCGGGTTTTCGAAATATTTGGTTTTAGGCCTTTGAAATACCTTAAAACCCTTAACTGGTGGCGCGCAACACATGTAGAGTGAAAGAAATTTGGACTATGTGGCGGTTCACAATTATGTCGTGTGCCATTTTCAGCACGTAATGTTGCTGAGAGAGAGAGATAAGTGGTGGCAGGAAAGTAACAAGCGTATGACTGCTCCAGACCACCGCGGCGGACCTACTGACATGAATCCCACCCTTCCCCACCCTCACGCTACACAGGGAATTATGTAGGGAAACTACCTAATTAAATGGTTTTTGCACTCGTGTTGCGCGATCATTGCAAGAAAACTAGCGGTCGTACAAGGATGGTTGGGGTGTCATTGGAAAGCTCTGTTTATGCCCTTTCAGGGATAGATACTTGTTTTACGCTCTGGGTCTTATTTAGGCATGAAAATGATCACATAAACAACCCTATTTAGGGTAAAAACACCCCGCTGGGCGGTACATATAAATTACCGCCTAGGCCGCTCGTTAGGTGTTAAAACCCGAGCCAAGTTTTGCTAAAATAAGTTTTTATCGCCGTTTTACGCATTTAACCCCTCATTTTCCCTGTACTTCATAGCCCTCGCCACTATCGGGCGGCGTGTCTTAAGATCGTTGTATAATGGGGAAAACGGTTTCGCCGAGGATTGTAATTATTTCCAAACACTATATATTGATGAAAACTAACAGGGAAAAATAAAAAAGGTAGCATTCAAGGAGACTACTGCAGGACTCTTCTTCTTCTTCTTACCTCTGACCGGGTATAGCCTATCCTAGTGTTTACTATAGCCTATAGGCCCTATACCCCTTTGAAAGGACATTAGCCTAACCTAACAACCTTACCTAACCTATCCTAGTATTATAGGTGGGGGCTGCTGCCCCCACACCCCTGCTTTGACTTAGATTTTTTGTATTTGTCTGTGAAGTGGGTATTTTTCAATTTGTTGATAACGAAAATCCTCCATGCGGAGTATACGGAGAAAAATATGGCGAATCTATTGGTGCCTATTGTCACTAATAAATTGTTTCTCATAACTTCGCACTAGTGTCCTTGAATATTATCTAAAAAAAATCCATGGGAAAATTTGTGACATACAAATGGAGTTTTTCCCATTTCCCTAGTAAGCTAGAATACTTGGTGTGCCGTATCTACATTCCTTTGTTTTACCATTATTATATATTTAAAGTAAAATTTTAGTTACTGGACACCTATTTGACAGGTACCACCGAGGATTTAATAGATATTTTGTTTTCGGTTTCCACGCATCAAACACCAAGCTACACCTTTTTCTGGTTTGGTAATAGTATTGAAAACTATCTAATAACTTTTTAAATGTGGTTTTCGACGAGAATAAAACCGCGCGTTTGTGCCGAAAATCGGCGGCGGGGGGAGTCCATCGTCGCTTCGGATCGTCGCGGTTTGTTTAACCAGGACGCTCGAGGTTACTATGGCCAGCTGTTTTACTTGCCCCCTGCTGGCCACATATATGACGATTATTATAATTCACCGGGGGGGGGGGGGGGGGGCAGAGCCCCCTTCAACCCTGTCCTGTATCCCACGGCCTATAATGCAAGTCTTTATCAAAAAATGGACCCAACAACTGGTTATATAAGCTTAGCCATTTGAAGTCAACCGCCAAGGCGGGACCGGGAAGTCACTCCGAGCGTAAAGTAAACAAAGTGACGCTACTTCCACGAACGCAACCGAGTTGTCTTTTTATTTAGTCTCATATTATCCTTATTAAAGTGTCCCCATTGCTTTTTTAGTGTTTCGTACACCAGAAAAGGGCATAGCTTGGTGTTGGATGAGTGGAAACCGAAAACAAATATGTATTAACACCTTATTGGCGGGCTAGGCGGTCTATTTATATGTACCGCCCAGCGGGGTGTTTTTAGCCAAAATAGGGCTGTTTACGTGATCATTTTCATGCCTAAATAAGACCCAGAGCGTAAAACAAGTATCTATCCCTGAAAGTGCATAAACAGAGCTTTCCAATGACACCACAACGATCCTTTTATGACCGCTAGTTTTCTTGCAACAACCGCTCAACACGAGTGCAAAAAGCATGTAATTCGGTACTTTCCCCATACAATTCAGTATGTAGCGAGTGAGAGAGGGAGGGAGGAGGTGGGATTCGTGTCAGTAGGTTCGCCGCGGTGGTCTGGAGCAGTCATACGCTCGCTACTCTCCTGCCACCACTTGTCTCTCTCTCTCAGCAACATTACGTGCTGAAATTGCCACACGACCTATGTCACGCGCCGCCAGATAGTCCAAATTGATTATACTCTACTTAGGTTGCGCGCCGCTAGTTAGGGGTTAAATCATTGGCGGTATCTGTCAAATAGGTGTCCAGTAACTAAAATCGTACCATATTTAATCATTAATATCCGGAATGGCGTCTTAATACAGTATTATAATTTATTTTGATTGTATTCCTATGCAAGAGTAAAAATGGCATCACTTGATTAAACATTAATTATAGTTGTAGAGCATACTAATATGCCTTGCATACTTATAATGAAGTAGTGTGTGTGTGTGTTTTTTTTTTGTTTTTTTTTTGTTTTTTGTTTTTTTAAAGAGACAATGAACGGAGGAAGGAAAAACACAGATAAACCAAAAAGGTCCATGTGCCTAAAGGCATCCTCCATTCATAAAATGTTTGTAACAACTGGATTTAAACATTTGTAGATTGTAAGTTTGTGGAAAGCAATTCGAGGGAAGTGAATTCCAAAGAGTAGTAGCTCTGGGGATAAATGAATTCTGATAAGCAGAAGTTCTGCATTGTGGAGGAGAAAGTGTAAATTCGTGGGCGCTCTCAGCTGCCCTAGTTCTACGGGGAAAGATGTGGAGAGGAGGCAGAATTGAAGCAAGTTCCTCGGAACAATTGCTGTGAAAATATCTGTAGAATAATGCAAGGGATGCAAAGTTTCTTCGTATGGATAATGTAGGAAGGTCCTGTGTGATTGCAGGGTTATTGATTAATCTAATAGCTTTATTTTGAATTTTGTCCAACTGCCTCAATGCAACCACTCCACTTCCACCCCACAGAGGTGAACAGTAATCCATCTGAGAACGCACATGACTTTTATATATCACGGCCAACTGCTCGTCAGTGAAGAATTCTCGAACTCTGTACAGGAGTC
This sequence comes from Lithodes maja, assembly GCA_037953745.1. Taxonomy (NCBI): domain Eukaryota; kingdom Metazoa; phylum Arthropoda; class Malacostraca; order Decapoda; family Lithodidae; genus Lithodes; species Lithodes maja. The sequence goes on from JBAKBP010002245.1 coordinate 56,157, forward strand.
CCAGTTTTTTAGAGGCATTCTTAGCAATGCTTCTAACATAATGTGTCCAGCTCAAGTTAGTAGTTAATGTGATAAATCTACAGTTATACTACCCCTATTTTGTCGCTATTCTGTTGGTACTAATTGGTTAATATTATTAGTAGTAGACTTAGTATGGTTTGATGATGCGCGGAAATGTATATTTGACTTGAAATAGATATTGAAGTATTACAAACCTTCGCAAACCCATAAACGGGGAACGTGAGCAGGGTTTAGACCGTCGCGCACCCATAAACAGGGAACGTGAGGGGGAGTTTAGACCGTCGCGGAGACGGGTTACTTTTCGGTTAGGTTAGGTTAAGTTAGGTTAGGTTAGGGTAATGTTAAAAATACTAAAACAAGATGGTCCTCGGTATTAAACAACACTGTATATCAAATAAAAAATAAAAAACAACAAATTACCTGAAAAACTTATCTGGTTGGTGATCATTTTTTTATAAAAAAAAAAAAAAAATCCAGTTTCCGCGTCTGGTGAACCATCCAAAAAACACGCTAAAAGGCGTGTTTTGAAGGGGGGAGGTGGTGGGGGGTAGTGGAGAAGGGGAAGTATAACTGTAGATTTACCGTTAATGTTACACCGAGAATGTCAATACTAGGGGAAGTGGGAATATTTACATCATTAAAAAATATATGGGAGTCAGTGAGATTCTGTCGGTTAGAACATTGAATGTACTTGGTTTTCTGTGCATTAAAGGAAACTAGATTCTTTTGTCCCCATCCATTAATTCTAGAAAGGTCCTGGTTCAGAGAAATTGCAGTGTTTATTTTTGAATTTATAAGATCGGGTTGGGTGACAGAATTGGTAAATGTGAAGGAACTGTGGAGTGTTGAGTCATCTGCGTAGGAATGTATTGGATTATGAGTGGTAGATATGAGATCATTGATATGAATGAGGAACAGAATTGGGGCCAAAACTGATCCCTGGGGAACACCAGCATTTATGGAGTGAAATTGAGAATAAAGTCCATCTACCATTACACATATTTTTCTGTTATGAAGATAAGAAGAAATTAGTGGAACTAATGATGCAAGGCCGTAGTGTGACATCTTCGACAATAAGGATTGATGCCAGACTCTATCAAATGCCTTTGATATATCCAGTGCTATTGTATGGGTTTCACCATGTTGGTCTGTAGCTTGGTTGATTTGATGCGTAAGAAGGCAAAGCATGTCTGCAGTTGATCGACATCGTCTAAAACCATATTGCCTATCACTGATTTATTTATTATTCTCAAGATGCTTAATTATGTGATTATTTAATATAATTTCAAAGACTTTACCAAGAGTGGAAGTTATAGCTATTGGTCTGTAGTTTGATGGATCTGAAGAGGCACCTTTTTTAGGAACTGGATGGATGTTTGCTTCTTTCCAGGGTACTGGGAAGCATGAGGTATGAGTACACAGACGGAAATTTTTTGCCAATACAGGAGCGAGCACCAAGGAGCAATTCTTAAGTACTATTGGAGGAATTTAATCTGGACCAGGAGCCTTATCTACCGTTGTAGTTGGCATGGTCATAATCCACCAAAACAACAAAGTTTCTCGCTTACTTTTGGCGCTACCTGGACTTGTCGAACAGAGCCATCTATGGAGAGCAAAAACCATCATATCTCGAATTGTTTCGAATACCGTCGTCAGAGAACACTAATGGATGGCTGAAGATCCATACCACGACTTTTGTCCCCGACTGTACATGGCATAAGAAAGCTATGGGCCACGACAAAATCGATGGGTGAATTTTATTACATAAACTTTATATTGTCCTTAGTATCACCAACTCAAAGGTTCCGTCTGCCTGGAAACTCCTAATCATATCTTCCTAAGAGATTATGGATATAGGAGAACACAAGTAGAAGTTAACACCGGAAGAGGTAGGTAGCTTAACACACACAACACCACCGAGGGAGGTCCGGAATATGACTGACTAGAGGACGTTGATGATAGTAGAAAACCCTTGGATATACATGAGGGTCAGAGAGGTAACTCCACCAAATCCAAGACAACGTCATTTATGATCCAGGATCCACAACTAAAAAGAAGCAGCAGGTGAAGCAAGTTGTGCCCGGAAACGGGAGTCATGAAACAGTGGTGAAACAGGGCAGTGAACGAACCAATTGAAACTTCAATAACTCATACGAAGGTCCAGGGCGAAATAGGATTCATCCAATAGAGATGGTTAAAAAAATAATACTTGTCACGGGAAATACATATTTAGCTACAGTGCGGGAGATAGAGAGAGAAAGAGAGGTTTTCAAATTTGTCTGATGCTACATTATTGTACATTAGCTTGCAAAGTAGGATATCTTCACAAAGACGATTTATCTGCTCATGCAAAATCCATTCAATAATTTATACACGTTTTAGCAAACGATTTAGGAAAGTTAGGAAAGACCGGTGAAAATTGGAAAGTTGATTGAGCTTTCACTACTACAATTTCTAAAGGATACTCCTAAGCTGAATAAAATTATAATATTAAGCAGTATAAAGCTAAAATGATAACACAGTAATGAGAGGGTTAAGGTTAGCAAAATCCAGTTAAAATGTTCTATAAGTCAATGCACTATGTCCATTAGTCAATATAATCAATTGATATATCATTATAATTATCTAATAAGACAAATTAGTTTACAAGATCCCTAAATATCGTGACAACATACAGATGCACTAACAAAGGAAAGAAGATACTCTAATTATCTAACTAATGTGCTTACTGTATTATTATACCTATTATCATGGGTACCGTACTACAAATACTGTATATCGGTATGTTTGTGTCCTTTTTATCTTTTTTAATAGGCTATAATTTTCACTCGCTCTCGCTTTCTCTCTCTTTTTCTCTCTCATAAGGTCCTACAGCCTTCGTGTACAGTTTACGACAGAACTTGTTGTCATGGTCTGAGGCAATGTGTTAGTTCACTTATCTTTTAATAGATAGCCCTTTAATCGCTTCTAATAAAAGGGGGGCGGGGTTAATATAGAGGTTGGAAGGAGGAGGAGTCAAATGTGTGTGTGTGTGTTCTAGAACAGCAGGCAGATTAAGTTTATTTTAACATAACACACAGGCTATATTATTAGATTAGCCCATGACGGATCACAAATAAGTAACACACATCAGGTGTTGCGTTATTTATGGAATTTAATATAGACAATCAAGTTTCTATCCTTCGAACTTCATATTCCCCCCTCCTCCCCTTCTCTCTGCTGCCTTCCCCTATCTCCCCCCTTCTCTCTTTTCTCTCCCCTAACCGAGTATATAATTTTCCTCATCATCGTGTTCAAAGCTGTCCATAAAAATTACTTTGGTGTTTTAATAATACTGTTCTTTTTACCTTTACTGATTCTCAATTATTAACTCGTATTCTATTTACCTTATACAGTGTGTTATATAAAATAAATAGATATGCTCCGTTGCAAAACACTCAAAGTTGCCAACCTTGGCGTCCTGGTTAGTGTGAACAATCGTATAAATATATAAGTAATTGAAACGGGATGTTACAATCCACGCATCAAGACAAGTTGAATCACATTGTAATCTAGCTTGGACCAAATTATAACCAAATATATATATCATACAGACAAGATAATATCGGCTCAGTTAGAGAAAACACTTTAGATGAGCCGAAATGTGTTTCTTTGTAATACAAACAAATTTTGATATTAGAGTAAAAAAAAAAAAATCTTCCATACCACTATTCACAGCACTGTAGTTCACCAATTCATAATCTACCTTAACATGTAATATGACATGCTATGATTCTCGCATTATACTTTTCTCAGCGGATTCTAAATTACTAGCTTAATTACTGGGGCTTCCCATTATCAGTAAACAGTTCGGCGCTACCCATTGTAATGATTTACTATAAAGTAAGTCATCGGATTGAGCAATTAACAATAATCCAAGCAATCTGGTTATGTTGTTTTAAAGTTGATATAATTTGTTTAGGCTTTTATATTTTTACTTCGAATTGTTTAAATTATCCTCCAAACATAATTAAAAGTATACTATAGCTCTGTGTATGTTACCTTGAATTTAATTTAATATGTATTATTTCACCATCATTATGTTACGGTGAACATTGGAAACACATACATATTATATAATATATATAAAGGGTTCTTAAATGTAAACATTTACAATTTATATTTATTCAATCAATATAATCTCCACCCACAAGCTGCATCAACTACCTCCTGTATTCTCGTTGGAGCTGATTTTAAAAAATCCAACTTAGATTAGGGCGGCGACGGACACCCCCCCCCCCCCCCCCTCCCACTCCTCCCGCCCTTTCCAATCCTAACGTGGACCACATTCCACTCCATGACATGTTGGCCCACAAATCCTCTATTGGGTTCATACCACACACCCTTGTGGGCCAGCTAAACCCCGGATTGGGTCAGGCCAGGTGAAGGTATTGAAGGTGCCTTTACAACGGCACCTCGTATCTACTTTCTACTTTTCCTATTTTCTGAAGAGTGTAGAGAGGGGAGAAGGGGTGTTGGAGAAAGACGAAGTTGTTGTAGTGGCTTTGTTATGTGTGTTATTAGTCTGTATTCGTCGTAAGGCTCAGGATGGCCATGGCACGCACTGAAGACAGCAGCATTTCCTCAATAATGCTAATACCTTTTCTAGTTTGCCTGGACCAGTGTGTGTGTGTGTGTGTGTGTGCGCTTTATGTTATCATGTGTGAGTGATTTGTGCCCATTACGTTGTATGTGATCATGTGTGTGATGTGCGTTTTATGTTATCGGGTGTGAGTGTGTGTGTGTGTTTTGTATCTGTGTTAGTGTTGGTGTGGGAGGGTTGGTGCTTGCATGTGATGGACAGAGGAGAGAGGTTGAAGCGCCGTCTCCCCAAACATTACAAATTGTGGAGGTCATAAGTATATGTATTATTCAACTTATTCCTTAAGGGGAGATTTCCACTTGAGGGATTTTTTTCTTGACCCCTTTATCACTCATGTTTAGCCCCATTGCTTTTGATATTTTAAGACGTTCGCCCCATTAGTTTGTCGATTTTAAGAACTTTCGTACCATTTCTGTCAATTTGAAGACTTTTCGTGTCATTTAGGTGCCTGTAATTTAAGAGGAACCGGCCTTTGGCCGGGAAATTTTTCTACCGAAAAATGTACCGTATAAATTTATCTTGAAAGGTGGTCTAGGGGCTGTAATGTTAAGCGAGATGGAAGTCTAGCGAACTAACTAAAAACCTCCCCTTTAGCCAACACAAATAACTTGAATCCTACGTGTTATTGTTACACTTAATATATATACAAACAAATATAGACGTGTTCTTCGGGAATCGTAGCTTAAGTAGGAATAGGATAACTAGCGAGGCAGCGAGCAATCGGTGTTGTTCGCTACCACGCTAGTTATCTATTCCTAATCAATTTATGTTTGTTATTTTAGTCATCCCTAACATTTATTATGTATATGTAAATTCAAAACAATCGCATAGTATTAATCTGCGTATTTTAGAGGGTATCATTTACGTCAGAGAGAGAGAGAGAGAGAGAGAGAGAGAGAGAGAGAGAGAGAGAGAGAGAGAGAGAGAGAGAGAGAGAGAGAGAGGTGGGAGGGAGGGGAGAGAAAGCTGGTGAAGAAGGAGAGTTGGGTGAAAGGGAGAGGGGGAGGAGGGGGGAATGGGAAGTGCGAAGGATATAAACTTGATTGTCTGTATATTAAATTCCATAAATAACGCAACACCTGATGTGTGTTACTTATTTGTGATCCGGCATGTTGTGATCCGGCATGGGCTAATCTAATAATATAGCCTGTGTGTTATGTTAAAATAAACTTATTCTGCGTGCTGTTCTAGAACATACACACACACACGTTTGACTCCTCCTTCCAACCTCTATATTAACCCGCCCCCTTTTATTAGAAGCGATTAAAGGGCCATCTATTAAAAGATAAGTGAACTAATACATTGCCTCAGGCCATGACAGCAGTTCTGTCATAGACTGTACCTGCCAGGAGAAAATGTTTCTTGCTCAGTGTGTGTGTGTGCGTGTGTATGTGTGTGTTTCTTTAGCAGTATCTACGTCTGTCTTTCTTTGGATGAATGTGCGCGTTCGTGTGAGCATGGGTGCGCAGAAGTGTATGTTTATATGTGAGTGTACACGGAGAATCCTATGACGTAGCAACTGTATGTGTGAGTACGTGTGTGTGTGTGCATGTTTTCTTCTTGAATTTCCATGTGTGTGATTATTTGTAATGTACTTTGGAAAATGCATTCGTGTGTGTTTACGTGATTGCGAGTATACAGTGTGAGTGGGTGGGTGTATGTGTGTGTGTGTGTGTGCGTGCTTGCGTTTACGTGTGTGAAAGTTTGTCCCGTCTCTGTGAGGCAGTGCTAGTATACAGTATAAGAGTTCCAGTCATGATTAGAGTGTTTGTGACTCCCAGAGGTTTGTGCTTAAACATGTTCTAGGTTTTCCATTTTTGTGATAAGTGATTAGCAGTGTGTGTTTGTATGAGAGAGAGAGAGAGAGAGAGAGAGAGAGAGAGAGAGAGAGAGAGAGAGAGAGAGAGAGAGAGAGAGAGAGATTGGGGAATATCTTAGTAAGAGTAATGGGAGTTTAGGGAGTGATGGGGAGAAGGAGGAAGGCTAATCTGACTCTCTTGGCAGGAGTAGGAAGAAGATAAGAAAGAAGAGATGGAGTAGGGGAGAAGACCGCAAGAAAGGAGGTTGAAGAAGTAAATGAAGAGGAGGAGAGGAAGGAAGAATAACAAGTGGAGGAATCTTTGGATAAAACTAAAAATCTCCCGTTAACCCCTTGAAGATCATGACGAGTATATGACGATTTTATACTGCTTAAGAAGAATCTGTGGAAATGAAAAGGTCAAATGCAATCTCAACCCTCTGCCTTCCATATACCCTTCCAAAATGAAAATATTATTAAATAATATTATATTAGCCAGAATAAAGTGTCAAAATGCGTCATGATACTCAAGGGGTTAAGGTTGACCCCCAGCAGACAGGGTACACCAGATGGTACCAGTATACATTATCTTGCTCGAGAATGACTATTTGCCTTTCTATAATGAATTCAGATTTTCTTGTAGCTTCTGACAATCATATTTGTCTTGAGCTGAGGGGCGGTATATTTCGGTGGTAGGGTGTTGTTGCATGAACATTTTAGCGGAGGATTTTTTTGTGTTATTTGCTAAGCCTTTTTCTTTTTTTTCTTTTTTTTTTTCTATGTGATTGAGGGAGGCAAAAGGCATAACTGCCTATAGCGAGTGCCTCCCCCATAGTTGAAAGAGTGACAGGGCCAAAATCAAGGGACGTTCGAGCCAAAATGCCTGGACACACGGAGTTTGAAGCAATTTAAGTCATAGGAAGAGGGAAAGACTGATTCTGGGAGAGAGTTCCAGAGCTCAGCTGTTGAGTAGAAGAAAGTTTGAGAGTAACGTTTCACTCTTGGGTTGGAGAGTTGCACAGAGTAGGGGTGGGATTGAGTTGCAAGACGGGTACCACGTGCCCTACGTAAAGGAGGTGGTATGCACTGGGATAGCTCTGAGGAACACTGATTATTATAGTAGCGATAGAATAGCGAGAGAGATGCAACATTGCGGCGGAGAGAGAGAGATTGCAGAGAGCTGGTGAGTGGACGGGAGTTAATGATACGAAAGGCCTTCCTTTCAACTTTGTCTAGGAGAGCGGTGTGAGAGGAACCTCCCCACACATGTGAACAATACTCAATACAAGGGCGCACTATGCCCCTGTACAGAGCAAGAAGCTGTGCAGGGGAAAAGAACCCCCTAAGGCGGATGAGCACACCCAGCTTCTGGGAGGCTGCCTTAGCAAGACTGGTAATATGGTCCTTCCAAATGAGTGCAGAAGAAAAAGAGACACCAAGAATATTGAGAGAAGATGAAGGGTTGATTTTTGTATTGTTGAAGAATAAGGGATAGTCCGCTGGGAGATCCTGACGGGTAGATAGATGGAGAAATTGGGTTTTGGAAGCATTAAAGTTAACAAGGTTTTCTCTGCCCCAATTGGAAATAGTATTTAGATCAGAATTTAAGAGTTCTATGGCTTCATTACGTTTGTCGTTGAGGGATTGCTGGCTGGGGCGTTCTGAAAAACTAATGGAGTAGTGTAAGGTTAAGTCGTCTGCGTATGAATGGATGGGAATTAAGGTACAGTTAAGGAGATCATTTATAAAAATTAGAAAGAGAATAGGAGATAGGACAGAGCCCTGAGGAACACCGGAGTTTATAGGGTGAGGAAGTGAACAATGGCCGTCCACAACCGCGGCTATGGAACGGCCGGAAAGGAAATTAGAGACAAAGGCACAGATGGAGGGATAGAAACCGAAGGAGGGTAGTTTAGAAATTAAAGATTTATGCCAGACTCTATCGAAGGCTTTCGATATGTCTAGTGCAATAGAAAAAGTCTCACCGAAGTCCCGAAAGGAGGATGACCAAGAGTTAGTAAGATATGAAAGAAGATCACCAGTAGAGCGACCCTTAAGGAAGCCATACTGGCGATCTGAGAGCAGATTATGAGAAGAGAAATGCTTAAGAAATTTGGAAGCAAGAATAGTTTCAAAAACTTTAGAAAGACAAGAGATAAGAGCAATTGGACGATAGTTGAAGGGTTGAGAGCGGTCACCCTTCTTTGGGACAGGTTGAATGTGAGGAAACTTCCAGCATGAAGGGAAGACGTTAGAGGATAGACAGAGACGAAAGAGTTTGCCTAGGCAGGGAGTCAGCACGGAAGCACAGTCTTTGAGAACAACAGGAGGAACACCGTCCGGACCATACGCCTTATTAATGTTAAGCCCAGAGAGGGTAGAAAGTACATCTTTAGAAGAGATTAGGATATTAGGCATAAGATACATACATGCTTATAAGATACATCTGAGCAAGCGACTGGATAAGATCGAAGTATATATATATATATGTATCGGGGATTAAACTGTTTTGATACATTTTTGCCTCTTACCTTGATTTTCCTTGTAATGCTTGTAATCCAGGTTATCACTGTAAAAACATGTTGAAAGGTAAATCGTAGAGGTAATTGATTTGAAGCAAAAACACTGGTGGCTTTTCTATATAGTTTTATTAACAGAAATATAGACTATGCGGTTTGTAAATAGTTATAAGGTCTGTGTAGATACTGAATTGCCCAGCAGGGAAGTATCTACCTAATTAAAAGCAGTAAGCTGGTTACCAACTAGATTGAGCTATTATTCCTGTTATCTGTATTTCCTTCCTGTAAAGAATAGATGAATTAAGAATAGCGAAAATAGATAAACGGTACACACACTAAATATCGCACCGGATCGCACTTGTCACTGTATACGTCACTGTATAATTTACCTAGGCCTGTCAAGGGTTCGACCTTCCATGGGGCTGTCTGATCTGCTACTGAGTGACCAATGGGTGCGCCGGCTTTATCAGTTGGGAGTGACACGTTCTAGTTGCTAGCAATCATCTTGGTATTGCTGCAATTCTCTGAAGGGAGCATGAGAACCCCTGCTTAGCTTGCAAGAATTGTACCAAGGCCTGTATAGGTGGGGTGATCTTCTATAGGGGAGGCCATGCCCAATTTGAATGTACAGTAGTATACTTAAGTAAGTGAATAACTGTTATAAGGGTGTGAGTTATACAAGTGATTATATGAGTTACACTAGAGTGTACAGTCGCTCAAAATGCGCTGTTACACCGCTCGGCCACGTAAAGTGAGGCCCACCGAACATACATATCAATCCCTATCATCCCTATTACTTACATAACCCTATTCCCAGTGTATAGCAATGCCAAAGAAGGTATGAAAAGGTAAGGACTAACTTACACAGTCGCCTCGGCAGTTGCCAGCTTAGCCTTACGTCTACGAATCAGGCGATTAACCCTGAAATTCAGGCGAAGGAAGAGGCCTACAAGGATTAGAATTAGTACTGAGAGAGCCAAAGTATGGGTTAGTACTGTAGGATAGATAACGTCCGGGCTGATGGACATGGGGCGAGATGAACTAAGTAGATTAGTAAACTCTGAAGAATTCAATGCATTTAACATCTTAGTGCTACGTGACTTGATGATCAGGTCTGAGGAGTTGCCTGTGATAGAAATGTTAATTGGGATGAACTCAGAAGAGAGGTTAGTAATCAGGGCTTGGTGCTGATGAGAAGGTAGAGTATGAATGAGTGAACTCCTTACTTCACAGTGATCAGGGGCCTGATACATCCCTTGTGCATGAAATACATTTCTAGAATCTTGACAAATGAGAGACACCTGGGTCTGGTTAGGGAAGTAAAAGAACTGAATATCTCGCAAGTGTTTATGAAACACGGGGAGCTCAGGAGCCGGGGCGTAAGTACAGTCTTTCATAGCTCCAGTGTCAGTCACAGTGGCTTGAGTCAAGGTAAGTTCGCATGCAGTTTTGTCCGGGGACATAAAGGAAAACACATACGCTGGACACACATATAGATGAAGATACGAGGACCGACATAAGTTAAGTGCGTCATTGTCAGTCACAGTCACAAGTTGAAGGTCGTCGGAGACGAGCATCATGTCCGCTGTGTCAGTCACGGTTAGTAATCTTCCGTCTAAGAGAAACGGGAACGGAATAATTCTCCGAGCATTGAACATGTGTGAGGACTTGAATGGGATGTGGACTAAAATTGATGAGTGCGTAAGAACTGCTTCCAGTAGAGGGTAGTAGAACTCACATTCACCTGCTTCAAATAGCGGCATCAGGGAATACTGATCTTTCGTTATCTCTATTGCCATACTGAGATGTTCTACAGGTACTAGGTCACTGGTGACTCGGCCTAGGGCAGCATCAACGAGATTCGCTAGAACCCTCTTCGTACCCATAAATAATTTGCTAACATCTTCCTCAGTAGCTTGCAGGATCTCGGACAAGTATATGACTTTATCTGTGGAATGTCCATCAGAAACTAGATAATTAACTACTTGTGTCAAGTTATTCATTGTCAAAATTACCGAGTTACTGTCGTGAATACATCCGTCATTGCTATTGAGTCGTACTTCAAGACTCTATTCATGGTGTGACGCCTCCGGCGTTGGCAGAATGGTTGCGTGGGGCATTGCAGCTCGCTAGCGCTCGCCAGGATGGGGGGATAGGCTACAGTTGTCCTAGAATGATCTGCTTTATTTCATTAGTGTTGTGTTGCCGCAGACAGTCTAGAAGTGATCTTTGTTTTGGTCTGTGGCCGCGCCTTATATTTTATATTCGCTATAATATAAATGTTGCTTGTGTGGGAGGCGAGCGAGAGAGGGTGAGGGGGTACACCCGGCAGCGAGGTGAGCTGTGGCGCGGCTCGCTTGGGCGCTGACGGCATTGGCGGCCGGGTGGTCAACTAGTCCCTTCCCATCGCGGCCGCGTGTTCTTTACCAGCTCAGAGCTTGCCTGACACGCGTATCGCCTACATCCTTTGCAATTCTGTCCCCCATACTCGCCACTTTGCATACTATTTCTCTCTCTGGACTTCTCCTTTCTCATTCTCTAATCTTTATTAAACTCAACATCCCTTCTGGTTTCAGCATAGACGTTCACCGTCGGCCAGTCGTATTGTACGCGAAGCTTTCAGATATTTCCATGTATTAGATTAGGGAGGTATTATGCTTTATTGAGGGTTAGAGAGACGGACTTTTCCGTATGTGTCCTCTCTCGGGAAGGTTGTAGACCGGTATATGTCTCCCTGGCAAGGTGTTGAGTGATTCTGCTTGGTTATCTAAAGCTAGACTAGGGATAAGGTTACTGTGTCGTTGTCTCCGATGTGTGCAGTGTTAGCTAAGCCCTGCACGACATCAACAGGTACTGTGGGAGCCTAAGTTGTCTTTGGGTGGGTTTACTTTGCGAGCACAGCGCTGTGGTGTGAGAGGGCCATAGCCTATCCCTCACAACATAGTGCTGCCTCTTTGTGTTGACTTCTGAGGGATCGCCAGGATAGAACTAGGTACTAGAGACCTAGATTTATCAAGAGAGCATCCCCGTCATATAACGTAATCGTCATTATACCACCTTCGGACAACGTTAGGCTATGAGCCGCATGCTCGCCCATTGTTGCCCTGCCTTGATACCCCAGCTAGACTTTATTAACTGAGCAGACACTGGTTAGAGATAAACCCCATTATTATATGTATGCAACATTATTATTCACTGCACTTTTGAGCCGAGGTTGTTGTTGAGTTGCACAACCCTAGTAGGCTGTTGCGTTGTGTCCCGAAGCATTTCTTTAGTTATCGAGCATTACTACCTTTGCGCAGTCTTTATTATTCGCCTGCCTATTATTACTATATGTCCTAGTATTTATTGTGACCCGTATTCTGCATTATAATTGTTCAAGATTCTTTACGAACATCTTCCCAGCATCAGACTTGTTTCAGAAGTTTCCAGTTGATGTTGCAGGACTAGCATTGCACTTTCTTTAATACAGGAGTGCCAGTTATTTGAGTATCTACCGTAACGTTAATTAATCACGTTAACTATCTTTTCTTTGTGTAACCTAATCGAGTAATCTTTTACTATTTGAGAATAGGCTGTTTCATCGAGCTTGGGTGAGCGGCCTGCTCTGTTAGATGTGAGACGTTAACAGAACGGTGAGTTGGTTTGGTTAATTTCCAATGTAGTCTTCTCTACACACCTGGGTGTGCGGATTGTTTCATTAGATATGCTATCTCAATAGAACAATGATCCACTCTGCTAGCAGAACGGAGCTTCCGCTTATACTCATTGACGTTGGCGGAGTCAGTTGACAGGGGTGAAATGGGTTGCACCGTCGAAGGTGAGGGGATAGGTATGAGTTGTCCATCGGCTGGGAGTTCTGGACTCACACGTTTCAACCTATCACCATGGATTACTTCTACCTTGTTAGTGGTAGGGTCTCGAACCTCAAACTTGTTACCAGATGTTGTGTCCGTAACGACATAGAATCCACTATACTTCGGCGAGAGCTTAGACATTCTCGTCGGATCTAGGCACATAACTTTATCACCTACGTCAAGGACAGTTTGCTGTGCTCTTTTGTGCTGTTTCCTTATAATTTCTGCACAGGATGCCTGTAAATGATCTCGGACTTGATGGTGGATCTTGCTAAAGACCTGGAGTTGTCTCTTAGCATAGTCCTCTAGATTGTAGACTGGTGTGCTAGGCTTGGACAGTAGTTCATATGGCAGAATCTTGTCCTGTCCATAGACTATGTAGTGTGGCATCTTACCTGTAGAGGAGTTTACAGAGCCGTTTACACAAGCTGCTACCTGTGGAAGCCAGTCTTCCCACGCTTCCTGGAGCGGGTTTGTTACATGGCGTAGGACTTTTAGGAGGGTCCTGTTCATGCGTTCAACCAACCCATTTGAGGCTGGGTGGCATGCTGCAATGTATGATTGCTTGATATTGTAGATATCACAGATACTTGCAAGCACCTGGTTCTTAAATTTCAACCCGTTGTCTGAGAGGAGAGTCTTAGGGCAGGAGAACGGACAGATGAGATGCGTTACTAGTGCATGAGCAACTTCATCCGCTGTTTTAGTTTTAAGCGGGGCTAGAACTACGAATCTTGAGAAGAAATCAACACATACTAGAAGATACTGTGAATCCTGGTGACTCCGCGGCAACTTCAGCAAATCCACTGATACAGTGTCGAATGGAAGTGAAGGCGTTGGATACTCCAAGATTGGTGCTTGACCATCACAGGTTCCCTTATGCTGGGCACAGGAGAGACATCTTGCTATGTGTTGTTCAATATCCTTTCTCATCGTTTTCCAGTAGTTCTTCTTTCTGGTAGCGTCAAGTGTTCTGTCCCGTCCTGGGTGACCAGCTTGGGGAGCATCATTTTGCTGTTGAAGTACTGCTTCGGTGAGGGTATTTGGAATCACTACACGGGGTCGTGTGTCAATGGCGTTGGGAATAACTCTAACCAGAAGTCCGTCCTGCAATTGGAATTGCGTGAGGGGGACCAGTAGTTCTGGGAGAGTTGTAGCATCCCCTGATTCCAGATAATAGATGACTGTGGACCACAGAGGATCCTTGCATTGCTCTTCTTGTACCTGGGCGTGTGTTAGCGTCGGTAGCTGGATCACTGGGGCCACTTGCACATTTCGGGAGAGTGCGTCCGCCACCACGTTAGTCAGACCTTTGATATGATACAGAGTCGGATCAAACAGTAATACCGTTTCGTACCACCGCGCTAGTCTGCCAGCGAGATTCTTACCACCCTTGAATATCTTCGTGACCGCCTCATTGTCGGTGTAGAGATCGATCGGATAGCTGAGGATGATGTCTCGGAAATGCTTCAGGGCCCAAGCTACTGCAAGGGTTTCCCATTCCGTTGAGTGATACCTAGTCTCGGCATCATTCAACACCCTACATGTATGTAACATGTGTAATGCACATAAATAAAAGGGGGATGTGTCGGATGGTTGAAAGCCACAGTTGCTCGCGCGTTTGGGGCTAGCAACACGTATTATGAAAAACATGTATCCTCCTTCATTCACTGTCCCCCCCTTCACTCACTCAACCCCACAATTTTCCGGAGGATAACAGGTTTTTCACAATACGTAGACGGAGGTCTTTTTAAAAAAACACCCTACTTGCGTAACCAATGACTCGCATTTTGCCTCGTTCATCTGGCTGCATCAGTACAGCTCCAAGACCTTTGAGGGATGCATCGGTGCAAATTGTGAATGGTTGATCATAGTCTGGGAAAACTAAGACAGGTGTAGAGGTGAGTGCTTGCTTAAGGCTGTTGAAAGCTTCCTCTTGCTCTGGGCCCCATACTAACGGTGCATCCTTTCGGAGCAGTTGGGTCAGAGGCCTTGCCAGACTCGCGTAGTTCTTCACGAAAGAACGATAGTAGCCTGATAAGCCAATGAAGCTTCGGATATTCTCTACAGATTTTGGTCGTGGGAAATTTGTTACCGCACGGATCTTATCATCCATAGTGTGGATTCCTTCTGCGTCTATCTGATGACCTAGGAACTTGATTTTTCCTTTAAGGAAATCACACTTGCTGATCTTGATACGTAAACCTGCCATTTGTAGTCTTTCCATTACTTGTTGGAGTTTGTCAAAATGAGAATCAACATCTTTACTACAGACTATGATGTCGTCCAGGTAGGCAAAGACCGAGTCACCCAAGAAGCCCGCAAAAAGGTTGTTGACTAACCATTGAAATGTGAGGGGTGCGTTTCTTAACCCAAAACGCATGCGTAACCATTCGTAGTGTCCGCTCGGGGTCGAGAAAGCAGTGACTTCCGTTGACTTTTCATCCATTCCAACTTGCCAGTACCCGCTGAGGAGATCTAGCATACTGAACACTGTATTCCCTTTACCAATGCCTTGTAGTAGCTCGGACAGTACAGGCATGGGGAATCTATCAGGTATGGTTGCTTGATTGACCTTGCGATAATCAATCACTGGGCGCCATCCTCCATCCTTCTTAGGAACCAGGTAAAGAGGTGAATTCCATGGCAAGGATGAATGTTGGATAACCTTTTGGTCAAGCATGTCGTCGACCATCCCTTTAACCACCTCCCTTTGACAGTGTGGCAATCTGTATGCCGCTGTGTAGACGGGGTTGGTGCCTGGTTTTAGGGGTATGGAATGCGTTGTTAGATCCGTTTTACCTAGTCGTTCTCCTGGGAGCACAACGACATCTCTGAACCGCTGTAGTAACCTCAGAAGGGAGTCCTCCAGTTCTGGATAGTCTACATTCTTGAGGTGCAGCTTGATCGGATCTGTTTCTGACATCTTGGAAGGTTTCGATGCTGTCATCACAGCTATGGGCGCTTGTGTGGAGGGCCACTCCGGGGGTTCTGGATCTACTGGATAGTCGTACACAAGAGCTTTTCCGATGGTACAACCGGACTTCAGCGTAATTGGACCATTAGATCTGTTGTAGACTAGTATCTCCGCCCTTGCATTATCGTGTAACTTGTACAAGGTTGACTCGAGAGCTAGTCCCTTTACACATGCACTTTCACTAAGACAGAATTTGCATCCGTGCCTTTCTTTAGTTTTGGTAAACTAACTGGAAGGTGTGCACCCTCTCTAGCACGAATCCTTTGTTTTCCGGAAACTACTATGGGATACAACCGAGAACCTTGACCTGTTGATCCAACACTCTGGATACTTGGATTAGGGAACACCAAGGACCGCGCAGGTAAATTGTCCATGCTTGCTGGTACAGTCGCTGCAATGGTCGGGTGTAGGAGAGGTCGTGGATTCTGCATTGTAGAATACGTGTGGTGGTTGTATGTCATCCTCTGCTTGGAAGGATCTAAGACGCTGCGGTTTTCTTTCATTGTTTCGATGCCTATGAGGCCATCGGCTGGGAGTGGAAAATGCTTGATCACGTAAAACCTCATCTTGATGTTTGGGTCTCCGCGACGTGTGAATCTAAACGGAATGTCTACCATACCAACTAGTTGTAGGGTATCCCGTGTAACTCTTTTAAGTTGCATGTCTGGGAGATTAAGTGTCCAGTTAAGCTGATTTTGAAGATTTATCAATGACTTGTAGGACAAGACGTTGGCGCAGGCGCCGGAGTCAATAGCCAAAAAGAACTTCCTGTTACCTAGCGTTACTGGAATTGACATAATGTTCACTCGTGTGACAGCCGCAACGATAGAGGGCACGTGTAAGGGCGACGAGTGTACATTGGTAGGTAACAGAGTAGTCTTTACTACGTTTGATTTTCGGGCTTGCTGCTTGGGCTTCCCCCGACGAACGTTTGTGGTACTTACTGACTAGATCCTTGGCTGCTCGGCATTCATCGGTGGAATGTCCCATCTCTCCATGGATCATACAGCTCTTCCTCGGACTTTGTTGCCCTTGACTTGTTGGGGTTCCTTGTGCTCGTCCACCTTTGTGTGATGCCCCACCGGAAGCTGTGTATGTCGTCTTCTTCTTGTACCTGTCCGGGGTTTGCTCCGGGTGCAGTTTCCAGCATGATCTCTTGTCATGGCTCTTCTTCTGGCAGTGTTCACAGATGTTGTGGTTTCTTGAGCTTGTAGCCTGCTTGGGTTTGGTCCCATACGCTTCTACTGGGCTTACGAAGGCTTTTGGTATTACATCTGTGGAGATTTTGAATGCTTTCTTTGCCACAAACTCCTGAAGGTTACTGGTTGTTTTGAACTCAATTTTCATGATTTCCTTCCTAAGAGTGGTAGGCAGTGCACATACGAAAACCATGTTTTCTAGGAATTTACTTAGATTTGTCAGGGTCATAGTTTGTTCTCCCTGATTTACCCAATCTGAAGTGTAAAATCTTTGCTCGGCATCTACGACAACATCTCCTGCAATGACTTGGGCCATGAACATGTCTCGCTTACCAAGGGACTCATCAAATTTGTGGGCCATTCTGTGAACAAAGGCCAATGCTCCTCCTTGGTTGCCGTCTCCAAAACATTCAATCAGATATGTTCTCCATGCACTATAGTCCTTGGTCCGGAAACCTAGGATGGACTATGCGAGTGCGGGTCTGGAGCCGCTTTTCAGATATCCTCTTACAAAAACGATCTTGTCTTCATCTGTCGTTATGTCACTATTCCTCATGAGGTCTTCGATGGTCCGTAAGAAGATAAGAACTCCTCCCGGATAGTTTGGACAATCTTTTCCAGTAAAGTAGGCGATGTCTTGCCCACGTTGCATGAGATTTATCTTCGGTGGTGGTGGCTGACCTGTCATGATTGTTGTGGAATTTGCCGGTGGCGTTGTTGTAGATGAAGTACTGGTAGTCGTTGCCGGTGGAGGTGTCACTGCCGGCACTACAGGAAAATAGGTGTTTCCTGATCGCAGGGTGACTCCACCTAGTACTGAAGGACATAAGCTGAAATGACTCTGGGTGCCAGAGGTAAATGCACTTGTTTTTGGGTAGTGTGCTATTCCACCATATGAATGATTGAATGACATGAATTCATGAGGTACTTTGAAATAGATGAATGAATGATTGAATGAATGATTGAATGAAGTTATGAATGACATGCATTCATGAGGTACTTTGAAATAGATGAATGAATGATTGAATGAAGTTATGAATGATTGGCAAGAAGGGAGGAGGTTAGAAGTGTTCCAGTGTGTGGTACTCGGTGTAGCAAGGAATAGGACAGAGTCCCACATCACACTGACTACACTTGGACGCGACTTCCCTCCTATGTCGGGGCCTCTTTGTCGTGTGACTGCAGACGTGGCACACCTTCTTTCCGGCCACCCGGCCAGCAGCAAGTTGGTTTGGGTTGGGAGGTACAGTCACAAGCCTGTGGGTCAAGAGGTAGTCCCGGCACTCAAGGCGGCTGGGCAAATCCACGATCGCCCTCGGAACTGGTGCCGCACGTGTGGTTCCGTGCTTACGGAGGATGGCCTCGATGATATCCTTGGAGAACAGTCTTACAGAGGTCTTCTTTCCTGTGTGCATCATCCACAGGTTGTATGCGTTGAGGACAGTGACATCAAGAAGATGGAGTACGACCTTATTGTACCATTTATAGGTCTTCCTCAGGCAGTCAACAGCAGTGATCTGCATATCACTTTTGTCCACCAACCGCATGTTCACATTATACTCCAGGACAGCGTCAGGTTTGGAGATAACAACTACAGTCCTGTTGCCTGTGACACGGTCCTGCAGGTATCTCCTCTTCCCGCTATCTAGCAATGCGGACTTGTGGTAGGTGGAGAGGACATTGACTGGCTTTGTGTCGTGCCAACAAATAGCCAGTATGTTCTCACTGCTGCTCTTCTTCCGGAAGATGTCTTCTTTCTGCGTCTTCTCAAACCGGGTCCAGTGTTTCCGGTTTGACCTAACAATTCCACAGCTTCCCGTTCTCCTTGTAAGGAGATACCTGGCAAGGAGAGGAGAGGTGTAGAAGTTGTCAGTGAACAGGATACGGTTGGCATCTAGATACGGCTCCATCAATGTCTTGACAACCAACCCTGAAAGACCCAAAGGGTCGTTCGGAATGTCCACATCAGTAGTGGTATATATGATAAGATCCAGCACATATCCTGTCTCGCAGTCACACAGTACAAAGAATTTGATCCCGAAGCGGTGACGCTTCGAAGGAATGTACTAGCGGAAAGAGAGACGTCCACAAAAAAGGACCAAGGACTCATCGATCACGACATTATGGAAAGGTTTGAAAAACCGGCGATACCTGTAGAGGAGGGAGTTCAGGAATGGCCGTATTTTCCAGATCTTGTCGGCTCCGTGTGGCGCAGTGTTATCCACAAAGTGCAAGCACTTCAGAATTTGCCTATACTGGTCCCTTGGCATGTAGGTGTTGAACACTGGCGTTGCTATGATGGTGTGCATAACCCAATAATCTAACATGTTATGTTTCTTTATGTGGGCCATGAGCATAGTGAGGGCCAAAAACACGAGGGGTTCGCTGATGTCAATGGGTGTCCATCTCCGCATGTGGGGTGACATAATTTCATCGGCGTGCTGGCGACCATACAGGTTTGTCTCTGTGACAATGTCCCCGAGCAATTTGTCATCAAAAAATGCCCGGAAGGAGTCGTAAGGAGTGTAATTCTCCGAGCAGGGAAAGGCAGGCTGGATGCCATTCGGTGCCTTGTGAAAGAGGGGTGGTTGACCAGGCATATCCCGAGGCAGGCAGTCATGCCACTGAAAGACAGGTGGTAGTACCGCGCTCCTGGCCCCTCCTGGGACACCTCCTGGTGCACCTCCTGGGGCACCTCCTCGGGCACCTCCTCTGGCCCATCCTCGGGCCCCTCCTCGGGCCTCTCCTCGGGCCCTTCCCCGGGCACCTCGCTGTGGCTGTCCCTGCTGTGACTGTGGTTGTCCCTGCTGTGACTGTGCCTGCTGTGGCTGTGGCTGTCCCTGCTGTGGCTGTCCCTGCTGTGGCTGTCCCTGCTGTGGCTGTCCCTGCTGTGGCTGTGCCTGCTGTGGCTGTGCCTGCTGTGGCTGTCCCTGCTGTGGCTGTCCCTGCTGTGGCTGTGCCTGCCCGTCATCAGAGTCGCTTTCCGGCAGCGGGGATATCCTGGCTTCTGGCGAATTGGGAGAGCTTGGGCCGGCATCGCTTTCCTCCAAATTCAGCCGATGCCTGGTCACCCTCGTCCACGACATCTCAGGTGGCGTTGCCAACACGGAGGGATTTGCACCTGCAGCTGGTGTAGAGGTCGCTGGACCAGCTTGTGCATGGGCGGGGGTAAAAAAGGGATTTGGTTTACCCCAGAGATGTTGGCGAGCAAAATAACTGGAGGCACTGACACGCGGCTCGCTGCCTGGATGGGGGTGTTGGCTGGGGGGTCAATGACCTGGTCCGTTTTGCCGGTCTGGCACTGTTACCTATGCAAAATGTGGGAATGGTATTTCGTATGAGGGATGTGCAGACTCCAACTTTATAACTGTAAGACATGATTTATTTGAAAGAAAGAGAGAGAGAGAGAGAGAGAGAGAGAGAGTGTCGTGATAATATAACAATTTTACATATGTATCATATACAGTATATGATAAATTAATATATACGGTACATATGTTCCGCACAATCATATAATGCCAAGCACAAATATTCAATCTTTCGTTGTTTGTATTACCGTAAGAAATATACCGAACGCCTGAAATAATACGCAAATAAAATGCTTGCAATCAAACTCTCAAGCAATTTCAAGGTCACATGCAATTATAAATGTATAGGTAGACCCAGAGAGGAAGAGACAGAGAGAGAGAGAGAGTGTCGTGATAATATATCTATTTTACATATGTATCATATATATGATAAAGTAATATATACGGTACATAAATTATGTTCCCCACAATCATATAATGCCAAGCACCAATATTCAATCTTTCGTTGTTTATATTACCGTAAGAAATTTACCGAACGCCTGAAAATAATACGCTATAAAATGCTTGCAATCAAACTTTCAAGCAATTACAAGGTCACATGCAATTATAAAAAGGTATATTGTAAACCACAATCTTCGCCAAGCTTCGTTGTTGCTTGTATTATCGTGAGAAATGTACCGTACACCCTGGTTATGTGAGAAATATACCGAACGCCTGAAAATAATGCGCTATCAAATGCTTGCAATCAAACTCTCAAGCAATTTCAAGGTCACATGCAATTATATATGTATAGGTAGACCCAGAGAGGAAGAGCCAGAGAGAGAGAGAGAGAGAGAGAGAGTGTCGTGATTATATAACTATTTTACATATGTATCATATTATATATGATAAAATAATATATACGGTACATATGTTCCCCACACTCATATAATGCCAAGCACAAAGATTCAATCTTTCGTTGTTTGTATTACCGTAAGAAATTTACCGAACGCCTGAAAATAATACGCTATAAAATGCTTGCAATCAAGCTTTCAAGCAATTACAAGGTCACATGCAATTATAAAAAGGTACATTGTAGACCACAATCTTCGCCAATCTTCGTTGTTGCATATATTATCGTGAGATATGTACCATACACCCTGGTTATCGTGAGAAATTTACTGAACGCCTGAAAATAATACGCTATAAAATGCTTGCAATCAAACTTTCAAGCAATTACAAGGTCACATGCAATTATAAAAAGGTATATTGTAGACCGCAATCTTCGTTGTTGCTTGTGTTATCGTGAGAAATGTACCGTACACCCTGGTTATCGTGAGAAATTTACCGAACGCCTGAAATAATACGCTATAAAATGCTTGCAATCAAACCTTCAAGCAATTATAAAATGTAAATTGTACTTACCAACACCCACACCAGTATGTTCTTTGTCAGGAACGTCTCCATTTTGCTCAACGGTCTGTGCAACATCAACCACAACATTTGCGACACGCAAATTATGCTTGGGGTGAAAGCCTATGATCGGCATATTTTCGTCTTCCGAGTCATCCACACTATCAAAACTCTCACCCAGACCTTCCATGGTTTCATTCAACAGCCTATTAGAAAGTTCTGAAGAGTTCAGCATGATATCTAGTTCCTGGGCGGTGAGCCGGGCGTGATGAGTAGGGTGGCGCGACGCACTAGGGGTGGCGGCCACTGAATCGGACACGGGCAAATCTTGACCTTCCATTACGGCTGCTTGAGGGTTACTGAGTCATGGTCACGCAGTGGGGATGTGTGGGTGGGACCTTGTAGTACACCGCCTGACCACCAGGTTTCGCTTTCCACCTAAATTAGGGCGGGAATACGCCCACGGACTTAAGTCGGGCCCCGCCATTTAGTCCAATTTTCTCGATTCGGACTAAAGTTGGGCCCCGATCTTTAAGGGTTAATTAAGTCGCCTCTTAAACTGTGGGTAAAGGGAAATAGATTTAATTCTATAAGACCTCGTATGGTTTGTTCTTTAAGCTACGTATAATTTTTCTAACTCTACGTTGAACTCGTTCGAGCTTGTCTAAATCTTTTTGGTAGTAAGGTCACCAGGATTGAACGCAATATTCCAGAAGAGGGCGGACTAAGGAATTGCAAGGAGTTAGGATTACATCTTTAGATTTATGCTCAAATGATCTGCCTATAAATCCAATTATTTTGTTTGCCTTCTTAACAACTTTTGTACATTTATGACTCGGTTTTATGTTACTTGATATAGTTACTCCCAAACCAGTTTATCTGTCTACTTTGACTCTACACTTGTGAGCTGGTGCCATTCATCGAATAGTTTGCTTTCTCATTTCAGTTTCCGATATGGAGTACTTTACATTTATCCACATTGAAACTCATTTGCCAAACTTGGTCCCAACATCACAACTTATCTAGATTGTGTTGCATATTGTCAACTTCTTCTTTTGAGAGTGCGCTATTTGCAATTTTTGTATCATCAGCAAACTTCGAGATTGTACAGGTGAGACCCTCATCTGTGTCATTGTTGTAAACCAAGAAGAGAATTGGCCCTAGTACCGATTCCTGGGGTACCCCGCTACTTACAATGGTCCATTTAGATGGCTTACCGTTTATGAATACTCTTTGCTTTCTGTCGCTGAGCCAATTTTCTACATATTTCAACACACCATCTTGTTTCCATGCACTTTTAGTTTTAGCAGTAAACGTTTATGGGGAACTTTGTCAAAGGCCTTTTGAAAATCAAGGTATAAAATATCTACCGCTTTACTCTCATCATAGAGGTTGAGGATATCGTGGAAGAAGTCTAAGAGGTTTGTTAAGCAGGAGAGTTTGTTACGAAAGCTGTGTTGAGTATCGTTAAGCATGTTGATTTTCTCTAACCCTTACTGTACCAGCAATGGTATACAGATGCCAGTAATAAAGTCACTTGTCAATACCAGCGACGGAAGATCGCTGTCAGTACTATCTGGTCCTTGTAACTGCCCGTATCGAGTGGTACCAGGTACCGTGACTTGTAAACACTGCTCTGAGACCTTTGCAAAACTTCTCAGCATAGTTCCAAGCCTGTGGGAGCTAGCTGGGACAGCATTCCTCCAACTTTCGGGTTGAGAGGGTATTCTCTCTTGATTCAGATGCCATCTTTGCCACAATGCCTGGAATTGGAGGGTATATTTATAGTAATACCCTCTGGTACAGAAGGGGCTAAGTGATTTACGAGTCTGTCTCTTATGAGTGTTTCTAGCATTTTACATACAACCGAGGTTAAGCTATTTGGACGATAGTTAATGGGTAAGGATTTGCTTCCTTTTTTAATATCGATATTACGTTGCCGAGCTTCCACTGATCAGGCATAGTCCCAGACGGCAAGGATTTATTGAATAGCAATGTCAGTTGTTTGGAGAGTTCATCCTTAACTTCCTATAAGACTCTAGGTGACATCGCATCAGGTCCAGGCGATATGTTTACCGTGAGTTAACCCACTGAGCCCAAGCTAGCTATAAATAAATGTACCACCAGGGACCGGCAGGTTTTGAAAAAACAAAAATTCCAGAAACAATAGCGAAGGGGTTAGGAATGTAAGAAAAACCACAAAAAACGATCAAAAAGGTCAAAAAGGGGTCCTACGGAGCCCCCGAAAGTCGATTTTACAAGAGTATTAAATTGAAGGCAATAATTCCCCAAAACCATGTTTTTGCGCGCTCACGCGCACACGGTTGGACTTTGAGAGTTTTCAACCATCGGCATGGTTGCGTGGGATACTTACACAGTTCCCATACAAATCTGAGCCCTCTAGGTGCCATAGGACCGGAGTAATTAACATTGACGACACATTGTCGTCGCTGGGGTTTAGCGTTTCATACATTGCCAACGACACATTGTCGTCGCTGGGGTTCTGTGGGTTAATTTAAACATTTCAATACTTCTCTCTCTGTAATGCTGATATTGCTTAGAACGTCAGAATTATCAATTTGAACCGGAGATATTGTAGGGATATCACTAAGGTCTTCTGTTGTAAAATCTGATGCAAAGAAGGTATTGAGGGCATTATTCATTTGTATTCGTCTTTGATATAATCTCCACTTTCATCGACTAACGGTCCAATAGTTGAAGTAACTACTTTATTCTTTCTGATGTAACTATAGAATTGTTTCGGGTTTGTTTTACTTTGATTCACAACATGTTACTCCAGGGTCTTTTTACTTTGCTTAGTTAACTTTTTGGCTTTGCGTCGCAGTTCTACGAATTTCACCCGTTCTTCGTCATTTTATGAGGATTCTAATCTATCATGAGCGACCTTTTTAGCATGCAAGCAGCCTAAAATCTCCTTATTCCACCATTTAGGCGTAGCATTATGGTCTGTATGCCGTATGGTCTTGCACTGCTTTTAAGTATGTGATCATGAAAAATTCCCATGAGTATTTATGTCGTTATTGTTAATCAGAAAGCTCCATTCAGTTTCTTTAAACATTAATCTAAGTTTACAAAAGTTTGTTTTCTTGAAATTAGGGACTTTCTCGATGCTGCTATTTGGTTCGTTACTATTAGACTTTAAATTGAAAGTTATCGTATGATGGTCGCTGTTACTGAAATAATCACCAACATATAAACTCTCTACCAAGCCTTCTTTTGTTGCGAAGTGTTGTTGCTAGCATCGGCGGAAAAGAGACGTGTGAAGCGTAAATATTCGCATTTTGGCTCTTCATTTCAAATATTCATAGCGCAAAAAGTATTTGTCCTAGGAACTTCTAGTTTCTTTTATACTCATCAGCATTATTTGCCGAATTCATACAGCCTAAATTTAAAACCATACACTTCGTAACAACGAAATAAATCGAAAATGTTATAAACCATATCAATCAAAATCATATTTTTATTTTTTCGGTCACTGCTTGAGAACTATTGAAGATAAACAATTTCTGTTTTCAGATTTGGAAAGAGGAGAAAAAATACTATTATTTGAGCAAAAACAAATATATGGTCATCACTCACAATTTAGAGCTAGGACGGTGTGAAGACAATTGCATGGGAAATAATTGTATTCCGGACTCATTTACACTTTCATATTTCGATTTATTTACATTTTTGTTTTGTTTTTATCATGTACTATAAATATTCCTCTTTACATTGACATATGATACATCACAATAAACCGCATTCTAGTGGATGAAAATACAGAAAAACACAAGGCCTCGAAAACTCGCCCAGCCTCATATTTCATGGCAAATTAGAGAATGTCTTACCGTAAGTTTGCTAATTAAGTTGCTGGATGCGGGAGGGTTAAACAATGTTTGACAAAAGTTGAATAAATAAAAATGGAGGAGATCTGTTTGTTATCAAGGAGAGTCTTAACCCAATCTTAATGTCAAAACCTCAAATTGCAAATATTGACATATCTTATTAAATAATAACCGAGGAACTAAAATAACATTAGTTTTATTATACAGAGCCCCACCTCAATCAGTGCAAACTGAAAGTTAAATTTACGAACAAATTGCATTAATAACTAGCATACATGACACAACATTTTTTGGCGATTATCATTTACCTGTGACAAAATGGGTCATTGCTTACTTCACATTCCGGACACGACCTCTATGCCAATCTGCAAGAAAGTTCACATTTACAATTTGTTCAATCTCCACCCGTGGGAATAATGTACATGACCTTGTACTCGCAACAAAAGAAGGCTTGGTAGAGAGTTTATATGTTGGTGATTATTTCAGTAACAGCGACCATCATACGATAACTTTCAATTTAAAGTCTAATAGTAACGAACCAAATAGCAGCATCGAGAAAGTCCCTAATTTCAAGAAAACAAACTTTTGTAAACTTAGATTAATGTTTAAAGAAACTGAATGGAGCTTTCTGATTAACAATAACGACATAAATACTCATGGGAATTTTTCATGATCACATACTTAAAAGCAGTGCAAGACCATACGGCATACAGACCATAATGCTACGCCTAAATGGTGGAATAAGGAGATTTTAGGCTGCTTGCATGCTAAAAAGGACGCTCATGATAGAATAGAATCCTCACAAAATGACGAAGAACGGGTGAAATTCGTAGAACTACGACGCAAAGCCAAAAAGTTAACTAAGCAAAGTAAAAAGACCCTGGAGTAACATGTTGTGAATCAAAGTAAAACAAACCCGAAACAATTCTATAGTTACATCAGAAAGAATAAAGTAGTTACTTCAACTATTGGACCGTTAGTCGATGAAAGTGGAGATTATATCAAAGACGAATACAAATGAATAATGCCCTCAATACCTTCTTTGCATCAGATTTTACAACAGAAGACCTTAGTGATATCCCTACAATATCTCCGGTTCAAATTGATAATTCTGACGTTCTAAGCAATATCAGCATTACAGAGAGAGAAGTATTGAAATGTTTAAATTAACCCACAGAACCCCAACGACGACAATGTGTCGTTGGCAATGTATGAAACGCTAAACCCAAGCGACGACAATGTGTCGTCAATGTTAATTACTCCGGTCCTATGGCACCTAGAGGGCTCAGATTTGTATGGGAACTGTGTAAGTATCCCACGCAACCATGCCGATGGTTGAAAACTCTCAAAGTCCAACCGTGTGCGCGTGAGCACGCAAAAACATGGTTTTGGGGAATTATTGCCTTCAATTTAATACTCTTGTAAAATCGACTTTCGGGGGCTCCGTAGGACCCCTTTTTGACCTTTTTGATCGTTTTTTGTGGTTTTTCTTACATTCCTAACCCCTTCGCTATTGTTTCTGGAATTTTTGTTTTTTCAAAACCTGCCGGTCCCTGGTGGTACATTTATTTATAGCTAGCTTGGGCTCAGTGGGTTAACTCACGGTAAACATATCGCCTGGACCTGATGCGATGTCACCTAGAGTCTTATAGGAAGTTAAGGATGAACTCTCCAAACAACTGACATTGCTATTCAATAAATCCTTGCCGTCTGGGACTATGCCTGATCAGTGGAAGCTCGGCAACGTAATATCGATATTAAAAAAGGAAGCAAATCCTTACCCATTAACTATCGTCCAAATAGCTTAACCTCGGTTGTATGTAAAATGCTAGAAACACTCATAAGAGACAGACTCGTAAATCACTTAGCCCCTTCTGTACCAGAGGGTATTACTATAAATATACCCTCCAATTCCAGGCATTGTGGCAAAGATGGCATCTGAATCAAGAGAGAATACCCTCTCAACCCGAAAGTTGGAGGAATGCTGTCCCAGCTAGCTCCCACAGGCTTGGAACTATGCTGAGAAGTTTTGCAAAGGTCTCAGAGCAGTGTTTACAAGTCACGGTACCTGGTACCACTCGATACAGGCAGTTACAAGGACCAGATAGTACTGACAGCGATCTTCCGTCGCTGGTATTGACAAGTGACTTTATTACTGGCATCTGTATACCATTGCTGGTACAGTAAGGGTTAGAGAAAATCAACATGCTTAACGATACTCAACACAGCTTTCGTAACAAACTCTCCTGCTTAACAAACCTCTTAGACTTCTTCCACGATATCCTCAACCTCTATGATGAGAGTAAAGCGGTAGATATTTTATACCTTGATTTTCAAAAGGCCTTTGACAAAGTTCCCCATAAACGTTTACTGCTAAAACTAAAAGTGCATGGAAACAAGATGGTGTGTTGAAATATGTAGAAAATTGGCTCAGCGACAGAAAGCAAAGAGTATTCATAAACGGTAAGGCATCTAAATGGACCATTGTAAGTAGCGGGGTACCCCAGGAATCGGTACTAGGGCCAATTCTCTTCTTGGTTTACAACAATGACACAGATGAGGGTCTCACCTGTACAATCTCGAAGTTTGCTGATGATACAAAAATTGCAAATAGCGCACTCTCAAAAGAAGAAGTTGACAATATGCAACACAATCTAGATAAGTTGTGATGTTGGGACCAAGTTTGGCAAATGAGTTTCAATGTGGATAAATGTAAAGTACTCCATATCGGAAACTGAAATGAGAAAGCAAACTATTCGATGAATGGCACCAGCTCACAAGTGTAGAGTCAAAGTAGACAGATAAACTGGTTTGGGAGTAACTATATCAAGTAACATAAAACCGAGTCATAAATGTACAAAAGTTGTTAAGAAGGCAAACAAAATAATTGGATTTATAGGCAGATCATTTGAGCATAAATCTAAAGATGTAATCCTAACTCCTTGCAATTCCTTAGTCCGCCCTCTTCTGGAATATTGCGTTCAATCCTGGTGACCTTACTACCAAAAAGATTTAGACAAGCTCGAACGAGTTCAACGTAGAGTTAGAAAAATTATACGTAGCTTAAAGAACAAACCATACGAGGTCTTATAGAATTAAATCTATTTCCCTTTACCCACAGTTTAAGAGGCGACTTAATTAACCCTTAAAGATCGGGGCCCAACTTTAGTCCGAATCGAGAAAATTGGACTAAATGGCGGGCCCGACTTAAGTCCGTGGGCGTATTCCCGCCCTAATTTAGGTGGAAAGCGAAACCTGGTGGTCAGGCGGTGTACTACAAGGTCCCACCCACACATCCCCACTGCGTGACCATGACTCAGTAACCCTCAAGCAGCCGTAATGGAAGGTCAAGATTTGCCCGTGTCCGATTCAGTGGCCGCCACCCCTAGTGCGTCGCGCCACCCTACTCATCACGCCCGGCTCACCGCCCAGGAACTAGATATCATGCTGAACTCTTCAGAACTTTCTAATAGGCTGTTGAATGAAACCATGGAAGGTCTGGGTGAGAGTTTTGATAGTGTGGATGACTCGGAAGACGAAAATATGCCGATCATAGGCTTTCACCCCAAGCATAATTTGCGTGTCGCAAATGTTGTGGTTGATGTTGCACAGACCGTTGAGCAAAATGGAGACGTTCCTGACAAAGAACATACTGGTGTGGGTGTTGGTAAGTACAATTTACATTTTATAATTGCTTGAAGGTTTGATTGCAAGCATTTTATAGCGTATTATTTCAGGCGTTCGGTAAATTTCTCACGATAACCAGGGTGTACGGTACATTTCTCACGATAATACAAGCAACAACGAAGATTGCGGTCTACAATATACCTTTTTATAATTGCATGTGACCTTGTAATTGCTTGAAAGTTTGATTGCAAGCATTTTATAGCGTATTATTTTCAGGCGTTCAGTAAATTTCTCACGATAACCAGGGTGTATGGTACATATCTCACGATAATATATGCAACAACGAAGATTGGCGAAGATTGTGGTCTACAATGTACCTTTTTATAATTGCATGTGACCTTGTAATTGCTTGAAAGCTTGATTGCAAGCATTTTATAGCGTATTATTTTCAGGCGTTCGGTAAATTTCTTACGGTAATACAAACAACGAAAGATTGAATATTTGTGCTTGGCATTATATGAGTGTGGGGAACATATGTACCGTATATATTATTTTATCATATATAATATGATACATATGTAAAATAGTTATATAATCACGACACTCTCTCTCTCTCTCTCTCTCTCTCTCTCTCTCTCTCTCTCTCTCTCTCTCTCTCTCTCTCTCTCTCTCTCTCTCTCTCTCTGGCTCTTCCTCTCTGGGTCTACCTATACATATATAATTGCATGTGACCTTGAAATTGCTTGAGAGTTTGATTGCAAGCATTTTATAGCGCATTATTTTCAGGCGTTCGGTATATTTCTCACGATAACCAGGGTGTACGGTACATTTCTCACGATAATACAAGCAACAACGAAGCTTGGCGAAGATTGTGGTTTACAATATACCTTTTTATAATTGCATGTGACCTTGTAATTGCTTGAAAGTTTGATTGCAAGCATTTGATAGCGTATTATTTTCAGGCGTTCGGTAAATTTCTTACGGTAATATAAACAACGAAAGATTGAATATTGGTGCTTGGCATTATATGATTGTGGGGAACATAATTTATGTACCGTATATATTACTTTATCATATACAGTATATGATACATATGTAAAATAGATATATTATCACGACACTCTCTCTCTCTCTCTCTGTCTCTTCCTCTCTGGGTCTACCTATACATTTATAATTGCATGTGACCTTGAAATTGCTTGAGAGTTTGATTGCAAGCATTTTATTTGCGTATTATTTCAGGCGTTCGGTATATTTCTTACGGTAATACAAACAACGAAAGATTGAATATTTGTGTTTGGCATTATATGATTGTGCGGAACATATGTACCGTATATATTAATTTATCATATACTGTATATGATACATATGTAAAATTGTTATATTATCACGACACTCTCTCTCTCTCTCTCTCTCTCTCTCTCTTTCTTTCAAATAAATCATGTCTTACAGTTATAAAGTTGGAGTCTGCACATCCCTCATACGAAATACCATTCCCACATTTTGCATAGGTAACAGTGCCAGACCGGCAAAACGGACCAGGTCATTGACCCCCCAGCCAACACCCCCATCCAGGCAGCGAGCCGCCGTGTCAGTGCCTCCAGTTATTTTGCTCGCCAACATCTCTGGGGTAAACCAAATCCCTTTTTTACCCCCGCCCATGCACAAGCTGGTCCAGCGACCTCTACACCAGCTGCAGGTGCAAATCCCTCCGTGTTGGCAACGCCACCTGAGATGTCGTGGACGAGGGTGACCAGGCATCGGCTGAATTTGGAGGAAAGCGATGCCGGCCCAAGCTCTCCCAATTCGCCAGAAGCCAGGATATCCCCGCTGCCGGAAAGCGACTCTGATGACGGGCAGGCACAGCCACAGCAGGGACAGCCACAGCAGGGACAGCCACAGCAGGCACAGCCACAGCAGGTACAGCCACAGCAGGGACAGCCACAGCAGGGACAGCCACAGCAGGGACAGCCACAGCCACAGCAGGCACAGTCACAGCAGGGACAACCACAGTCACAGCAGGGACAGCCACAGCGAGGTGCCCGGGGAAGGGCCCGAGGAGAGGCCCGAGGAGGGGCCCGAGGATGGGCCAGAGGAGGTGCCCGAGGAGGTGCCCCAGGAGGTGCACCAGGAGGTGCCCCAGGAGGGGCCAGGAGCGCGGTACTACCACCTGTCTTTCAGTGGCATGACTGCCTGCCTCGGGATATGCCTGGTCAACCACCCCTCTTTCACAAGGCACCGAATGGCATCCAGCCTGCCTTTCCCTGCTCGGAGAATTACACTCCTTACGACTCCTTCCGGGCATTTTTTGATGACAAATTGCTCGGGGACATTGTCACAGAGACAAACCTGTATGGTCGCCAGCACGCCGATGAAATTATGTCACCCCACATGCGGAGATGGACACCCATTGACATCAGCGAACCCCTCGTGTTTTTGGCCCTCACCATGCTCATGGCCCACATAAAGAAACATAACATGTTAGATTATTGGGTTATGCACACCATCATAGCAACGCCAGTGTTCAACACCTACATGCCAAGGGACCAGTATAGGCAAATTCTGAAGTGCTTGCACTTTGTGGATAACACTGCGCCACACGGAGCCGACAAGATCTGGAAAATACGGCCATTCCTGAACTCCCTCCTCTACAGGTATCGCCGGTTTTTCAAACCTTTCCATAATGTCGTGATCGATGAGTCCTTGGTCCTTTTTTGTGGACGTCTCTCTTTCCGCTAGTACATTCCTTCGAAGCGTCACCGCTTCGGGATCAAATTCTTTGTACTGTGTGACTGCGAGACAGGATATGTGCTGGATCTTATCATATATACCACTACTGATGTGGACATTCCGAACGACCCTTTGGGTCTTTCAGGGTCGGTTGTCAAGACATTGATGGAGCCGTATCTAGATGCCAACCGTATCCTGTTCACTGACAACTTCTACACCTCTCCTCTCCTTGCCAGGTATCTCCTTACAAGGAGAACGGGAAACTGTGGAACTGTTAGGTCAAACCGGAAACACTGGACCCGGTTTGAGAAGACGCAGAAAGGAGACATCTTCCGGAAGAAGAGCAACAGTGAGAACATACTGGCTATTTGTTGGCACGACACAAAGCCAGTCAATGTCCTCTCCACCTACCACAAGTCCGCATTGCTAGATAGCGGGAAGAGGAGATACCTGCAGGACCGTGTCACAGGCAACAGGACTGTAGTTGTTATCTCCAAACCTGACGCTGTCCTGGAGTATAATGTGAACATGCGGTTGGTGGACAAAAGTGATATGCAGATCACTGCTGTTGACTGCCTGAGGAAGACCTATAAATGGTACAATAAGGTCGTACTCCATCTTCTTGATGTCACTGTCCTCAACGCATACAACCTGTGGATGATGCACACAGGAAAGAAGACCTCTGTAAGACTGTTCTCCAAGGATATCATCGAGGCCATCCTCCGTAAGCACGGAACCACACGTGCGGCACCAGTTCCGAGGGCGATCGTGGATTTGCCCAGCCGCCTTGAGTGCCGGGACTACCTCTTGACCCACAGGCTTGTGACTGTGCCTCCCAACCCAAACCAACTTGCTGCTGGCCGGGTGGCCGGAAAGAATGTGTGCCACGTCTGCAGTCACACGACAAAGAGGCCCCGACATAGGAGGGAAGTCGCGTCCAAGTGTAGTCAGTGTGATGTGGGACTCTGTCCTATTCCTTGCTACACCGAGTACCACACACTGGAACACTTCTAACCTCCTCCCTTCTTGCCAATCATTCATAACTTCATTCAATCATTCATTCATCTATTTCAAAGTACCTCATGAATGCATGTCATTCATAACTTCATTCAATCATTCATTCAATCATTCATTCATCTATTTCAAAGTACCTCATGAATTCATGTCATTCAATCATTCATATGGTGGAATAGCACACTACCCAAACACAAGTGCATTCATCATCATCAGCAACATCACCCATTACATCCATAAGTTTCGAATCTCATCCATCCATCTAGTTCTTGGTCCACCTCATACATCCATGTCATTCATTCATACATACATTCATACACTCGCTATAGGCAGTTCTGCCTTTTGTCTACCTCAATCACATTCATACACTCGATATAGGTAGTTCTGGCTTTTCCCTACCTCAATCACATAACTGCCTTTTACCTACCTCAATCACATAACTGCCTTTTGCCTACCTCAATCACATGTGGATTACACCTCCTGGGAACACCACACAAAAAAAAAAAAATAGTCGTCAACACTACCCCATAGGGTGATTTGGAAATGTGTTGAAATAATATTATATATAAAAAAAGAAAATCCTGCAAAGCAGCGAAATAGAGAGAGAGAGAGAGAGAGAGAGAGAGAGAGAGAGAGAGAGAGAGAGAGAGAGAGAGAGAGAGAGAGAGAGAGAGAGAGAATGCAGAAACTGAACTGAAGAAAGAGTGAAAAAGATATAATAATAGAGAAATATTACAAACAAATAAAGAAAGAGGGATTAGAGAAAATAATAACGAGAATTACAATTATACGGATGAGGCAGAGAGAGAGAGAGAGAAAGAGAGAGAATACAGAAACTGAACTGAAGAAAGAGAGTGAAAAAGATATAATAATACAGAAATATTACAAGCAAATAAATGAAATAGAGGGATTAGTTAGAGAAAATAATAATGAGAATTACATATACGGATGAGGAAGAGAGAAAGGGAGAGAGAGAGGCAGAGCGCGCGAGAGAGGGAAAGCGAGCGAGCCAGAGAGAGAGAGAGAGAGAGAGAGACAGACAGACAGACAGACAGGAGGAGTGAGAGAGATTAGAGAAAATAATAATGAGAATTACATATACGGATGAGGAAGAGAGAAAGGGAGAGAGAGAGAGACAGAGCACGCGAGAGGGAAAGCGAGCGAGCCAGAGAGAGAGAGAGACAGACAGACAGGAGGAGTGAGAGAGAGAGAAAGAAAGAGAGAGAGTGAGAGAGAGAATACAGAGAATACAGAAATAAGGAGAAATAAGAGGAAATTAAGACCGATTACCTAAGGAATAGTAGACGCGCGGAAGGCCGAAGTCAGGGCAAAGCGAACGCATCCGAACGCACCCGGGAAATAGACCAAAAACTACCTCCTCTTCCTCACCTCTTCCCACCCTCCACACTCGCTCATAACATCCATAATAGACTTATGTGGGGAGACGAAGAGTTGCTCTTTCCAAAAATGACCGTTTCGTTCGCATTGGAGCCATAGTAACGGCGCTAGGGCGAGTGAAAGAGAGCGAATATTTCGGGATTATGCCCACTGGGCGGCGCGGTGTAAAATACCTTACCACCTGCTAAATAAGGGTTAACCCTCCCGCATCCAGCAACTTAATTATGTAATTTATGGTAAGACATTCTCTAATTTGCCATGAAATACCAGGCTGGGCGAGTTTTCGAAGCCTTGTGTTTTTCTGTATTTTCATCCACCACAATGCTGTTTATTGTGATGTATCATATGTCAATGGAAAGAGGAATATTTATAGTACATGACAAAACAAAACAAAATTTAAATAAATCGAAATATGAAAGTGTAATTGAGTCCGGAATACACACCTCCTATCTCCAAATTGTGAGTGATGACCATATATTCTTTTTTTGCTCAAACAATAGTAGTTTTTCTCCTCTTTCCACATCTGAAAACAGAAATTATCTATCTTCAGTAGTTCTCAAGCAGTGACCGAAAACAAAAAAAGGTATGACTTTGCATGATATGGTTTATAACATTTGCGAATTATTTCGTTGTTACGATGTCTATGGTTCTCAATTTAGACTTTATGAATACGGCACATAATGCTGAAGAGAATACAAAAAAATAGAAGTTCCTACGACAAATATTTTTTGCCCTATGAACATTTGAAATATATTGAAAATGCGAATATTTACGCTTCACTCGTCCCCGTTCCGCCGACACTACCCGGGTTCCGAGCTGTTCCCCACCTCGGCGTTGCTTTATTTGCTCGGATACGTATATAACTGTTTATATCACCGTAATCGGAAAATTATGCTCTTTCTAATGGTGAAAACTAAAATAATATAGCATAATTGGTTCCCGAGCTATGCACAATTGTTTCCATGCACTGTTATTGTTATGTAAATATATGAGAATGTTTATACAGTTGTTTATCTTTGCCACAATATACAACACTTTTATATAATTTTCCTTGCTACTAATTGTATAATGTTCATAGAACACATGTCAGTCATGAAGGTTGTCAATTTTACTTACCTGATAGGGCCACAACCCTTTCCAACGAGAAGGGAAATGGCTCCTGGGTTGACACTGAAAA
Source organism: Lithodes maja (assembly GCA_037953745.1). Taxonomy (NCBI): domain Eukaryota; kingdom Metazoa; phylum Arthropoda; class Malacostraca; order Decapoda; family Lithodidae; genus Lithodes; species Lithodes maja. The sequence continues at coordinate 91,661 of JBAKBP010002245.1, forward strand.
AACAAAACAAGAAAGCCAGGTTATCTTCAAGTAATAAATTCAGAAATAATTCTATTGTACACACCAATAAAGTATATATATATATATATATACACACAAGGTGTCAAACAAAATATAATGAATGGTAACAAACATGTGTGTATATGTGTGTGGGTATAGGCTATATATATATATATATATATATATATATATATATATAAAGGTGTCAAACCACAGAAATATGCAGATTTCCAAGCCAACCTAGGAGGTACTGCATTTGACTCGTTAATGTTTTAGAGTGGTTTCCCCAGAAGGCCTATATCCACTTTGATGATGAAGGTGGGTGAATGAAGGTGGGTAAATGTAGGTGGGTGAATGTCGGTGGGTGAATGTCGGTGGGTGAACGAGGGTGGGTGAATGAAGGTGGGTGAATGAAGCCGGGTGAATGAAGAAGAGAAATGGAGAAGAAAAATGAATGAATGAATGAATGAATCAATGAATGAATGATTGCACATGGTTCCTGACTATAGGACACCTGCATTGTGGCTAGGGAAAAGGTTGAAGCAGTTGTTGACGTCAATGCAGAGGGCAACCGTGCAAGTCGTGCAGCGGAAGCTTGTGTCCTTGCGAATGCCGTTCATTACTTTGCAGTAATAGCAACGGAGTCGCTTCCTGGCCGGAATTCTCTGCCGAGTATGGTCCAAGGCTTTGTTCAACCGAACATGGTTCAGAACAATAGGACGGGGCCTTGGGACCACTCCAGGTCGAAGTTTCCGGACTCGCACCGCTCGTGCTGCTTCCAGTACTGGTGGTGGTTGGTTGGCAGCTTCAAGAGCTGCTTCCCCATCATCACCAGCAGCAGCTGCATCAGGTGCTAGTACCACGGGGGGTTGAACCAGGACATAGTTTCCCCCCGGGGCAGCAGCATCAGCAGCAGCATCATCTGGTTCTGGTGGTGGGGAGGGGACATCGAGACGTGGTGCCCTCTCAACGCCTCCACCAGGAGCAGCAACAGGAGAGGGTGGAGTGTTGTCAGGAGCAGCAGGGGATGGGGAGTCTGGATGGTCGTCGTCGGACGACCCAGATGGTCCACCGGGTTGCCGTTGCCTGCGTGCATGCCTCTGTGGCTCACGCTGGTCAGGCGGCAGATCTTGTGCTCGGTGGACTGGCCTCCTCGACATAGGCCACTCTGCAGGGTTGAATTGCAGCAAGGAAGTACAGGTGTGCTCCTGGAAGTCGAGCAAGGTCATCTTCTTCCTTGGGTAGCACTTCCTGTACAGGACATGAGCATTGAAGAGGGCCATTTGGATGAAGTAGAAGGTGATCTTCTTCGTCCACTTGACCGTCCTTCGCTGGATGGGGTAGTACTGGACCATCTGGTCGAAGTGATCCACCTCACCCATGTGTAAGTTGTAGTCTTCAACGCAAACAGGTTTGAAGATCTCCCTCTGTCCACGACGCCACCTGCCCTGTTGGTCCTTCTCTTTGAAACTGACAAGCTTCGGGATGGTGTCCTCGTTGTGGAAAGTGGACACCATGTTGACGATGCGCTTGTCTCGCCAAAGTAGGACCATGGTTAAGCCGTTTTTCATTGCTAATGTCGCATCGCGTTCAAGCTGTTTTGCTTTAGCAATGTCGCACAACCGCTTAGGAGCTCCTCGTACAAGGCGCAGGGTGCCACACACATAGATGTTGTGTGTGAGCATTTGCTGGCACAGGTCAACTGAGTTGTAATAGTTGTCCATGTACAGCCTGTACCCCTGGCCTCTGAAGGACTCCGTGAGACCCTCCACCGTCTCCTGGAGAGATGTACCCGGACCGGTGTAGACCCGAAAGTCCCACACATAGCCAGTCAACGCCTCTGCCAGGATGTACAGCTTGACACCGTACTTCGTCGGCTTCATTGGGTTGTAAACCTTGAATGAAAGGCGACCCTTCCATCCAAGGCTGCCTTCGTCAAGGGACAGCTTTTCGGTGGGGATGTATGCCAGCTTGAAGCCTTCAAGTAGGTATTCCGTCACCGTCCGAACCTTCACAAGCCTGTCCTTGTTCTGCCTGCAGACTGCCTTGTTGTTGAAAGCATGGAAATACTTCAACAAGGCTAGAAACTTAGTCCTACTCATCGTTCTCCGAAATACTTGGTAGTCGTGAAGGACAGTTGAACGCCAGTAGTGACTCAGAGAAGGAATCTTGGTGATGCCCATGAGGAAGTACAGGCCAAGGAATTTGGCCATTTCCTCCTCACCAAAGAGGTGCCAAAGAGCGGCTGCTCTGTCAACGAACTTGGCGTAAGCATTTGTCTCCAATACCAGGAATTGCAGCATCTCCCTTGTGAAGAAGAGCTGGAAGAACTGGAGAGGAGTCACCGGCTTTGGAACCTGCATGCCAGGGGTCCCTGTGAACAAATCAGGCTGGGGGTCGAAAGGGGCGTTAGTCCAACCGACATCACGATCGGGGGCAGGATCGCGAGCACGGCCACGACCACGACCACCGCGAGGAACACCTCTGCGGTCCCTGGGCCTACCACCTGCCCCCCTATGGGGCCCTGGCCTCCGGCGTGGCATAGGTGGTAGATCGAGGGGTTGAGTGGGGGGGGCTTCTGCATCAGATGATGCAGAAGCCGGTGAACCTCGTGCAGCACCAAGTGGTGAAAGGTGTGGAGCTGGTGAACCTGGTGCAGCTGCACCTGCTGGTGAAAGGTGTGGAGCTGGTGAACCTGGTGCAGCTGTACCAGTTGGTGAACGGTGAAGAGGAAGCCTTTGGGGAAGAAGCTCCTCGATTGCTGCTGGAGGATTCAATGCTGTGCATGGCACCTCAGCAACAACCTGAGCACGCACTGCGGCTTCAGCAACCTCAGCACGCATTGCGGCTCGATGCTCAGGCAGAACAAATGCTGAGGGGGTCAACGGTGTGTCGCTGAAGGGGGACACTGCGGGGGTGACCGTTCCCATGACATGCGAAGGCGGGGTATTCAAAGTGCCCACAGCAAGTAGCGTAGCAAACAGGTGTGGGCTGCGGGCTGGTGATCCTGCTGGAAGCAAGGATGAGGCACCGCCACGCGAGGTGGATGGGAGAGGTGACGTGGGAAGTTGGGTGATGGTAGGAGGTAATCGGTGATGTTAGGGACTGGTAGAGATGTTGATGGGATGGGATGAGATGTAGAGGGGATGGGATGAGATGTAGATGGGATGGGACGGGATGTAATGGGAGGGGATGGATTGTGGTGGTGGTGGATCCGCTGGGGCTGGTTCAGCTGGTGGTGGTGGTGGTGGGTTGTCTGGCGTTGCTGGTGGTGGGCCGTCTGGCGTTGCTGGGGCTGGTGGTGGATCGGCCGAGGCGTGGGCGTCGAGGCGGAGTCGTTTGGGCGGAGGTGAAGCCCAATCCTCATCTCCAGTCGACCACTCGTCCGACTCACTCTCGCTCGCCGTCTCGTCCATTATCAGGTCCAGCACCTCCTTTACTACATCCTCCAGCTCGGAGTCCCGCAAACGTTTCTTGGTATCCCAGTTGTCCGACATGGCAGCTGGCGTATGGCGGCAGGCTAGCGTATGGCAGCAGGCTGGCGTATGACGGCAGGCAGTAGTTAGCTTACGATGCTGAAACCAAGAAAAGGAAATAAAGGACAAATGTAATTGACGTTGATAGTTGTCATGACGCAAGTTCGCCATCACTGGATCCATATGACGGTGGTATAGTTCACCATGACGTAGTCATAGTTTTGCATTATCCGATTCCAGATGACGTGAGTATAATGGATTCATGACGGTATAGTTCCGCATTTTGTAATTCAAATGGGGGAACACCATGACGTAGTCATAGTTTGGCATTATCCGATTCCAGATGATGTGAGTATAATGGATTCATGACGGTATAGTTCCGCATTTTGTAATTCAAATTGGGGAACACCATGACGTAGTCATAGTTTGGCATTATAAGAATATATTTATACCTTGGGGCTCTTTGGCCAAACACCCTGGGGAACAGGAACAACACAACAGGGAAGTGGACAAGAAAAAAAATATATATATATATACGGTATATACCTGTATATATAAAATAAATAAAAATCAAATAAATACCAATATATATAAAATAACAATATAAATACTCGATTATGGGCCTTGCCCTTGCTCTGGACCTAGGGGGTGGTCCCAGAGACACCCTAGGGAACAGGAACAATACAAAAATATATATATAAATGAAATAAAATTATAAATAAAATAAAATAAAATAAATAAAATAAATACAAATTATAATAAATCCCAATAAATAAATAAATAACTATATAAATACTCGATTATGGGCCCTGCCCTTGCTGTGGACCTAGGGGATGGTCCCATGGACACCCTGGGGAACAGGTACAATACACAAAAATATATATAAATGAAATAAAATTACAAATAAAATAAAATGAAATAAATAAAATAAATAAAATAAATAAAAACTATAATAAATCCCAATAAATTAAAAATAACTATATACATACTCAATTATGTGCCCTGACCTTGCTGTGGACCTAGGGGGTGGTCCCATGGACACCCTGGGGAACAGGAACAATAAAAAAAAAATATATATATAAATGAAATATAATTATAAATAAAATAAAATGAAATAAATAAAATAAATTAAATAAATAAAAACTATAATAAATCCCAATAAATAAAAAGAGGCCTATATATAAAATAACAATAGAAATACTCGAATATATATATATATATACGATAGGCTATATATATATAAAATAAAGATAGGCCTATGCCTAAACATATAAAATATCCCAGCTCTGAGGAAAAGGTAAGGTCAAGGAGTGGGCAAGTAATTATGGGATTAGCTTAGGTACTTTACCCAGACATCTGTGGCTGTCCAAAAGTTCACTGCTGTAGTGTAGTGTAGAGTGGCGCATAAAAGTCTTGTCTGTTCTTTGTCAGGCTACTTACCGTGACATATTTGTACTTACCGTGACATGTTTGTATAAAAAAATTGTTTGTATTTATCCACACTTCACTGTCAATTACTTTACTCAAATATAACTGTGTATTCACTCAAAAATTGCCCAAATTGGGAATAAAACATTGCCAAAAATGGGCAAAACACAACTATATTTCGTAATTACAGCTTTATTATACTTCATAGGTAGTATTTATTGATAAATATATTGGTCTTTCAAGCGAAAATGAAGGTTTTAGGGCAATATATATATGACACACGTATAGCCTAGCTTACATTCGTAATCACAAACCTAACATAAGTTAGGAAAGTGACTACGAATGCTTACTACACTAACCCTACGAATATGATACAAACAATATTATTCTCAGTTCACAACACTTCCACTGGGTCCATTCTAGCCGCCTAAAAACCACATGGCTGGCTATGGAGAGGCGAACAATGAGGCACAAAGTCACAAATCACGAGTAATCACAAATCTAACATAAGTTAGGAATGTGACTACGAATGCTTACTACACTAACCCTACGAATATGATATAAATAATATTATTCACAGTTAACAACACTTCCACTGGGTCCCTTCGAGCCGCCTAAAAACCACATGGCTGGCAATGGAGAGGCGAACAACGAGGCACAAAGTCACAAATCACGAGTTATATACATAAATTATAAATACATAGCCACAAATTGATGATACACTGTCACTTGGTACATAAATAATCCAGATTTGCCCGCCTGAAACCCGCTCCATGGCGGGCAATGGATGCGAGACGAGATTTAAAGGTCCGGGAGTACTACCTCACAGACTGGCGGCCGGCTCACAACTGGTGAAACAAAGGCCTGCACTCCTCTCACAGGGGCGCTAGGGGGTTGCCAGATATTTCATTTTGTAACTTACTGATGGCTAACTTACCAGACAAAAACGCTTCATAATCGCGTTATAAACGTATTTACCATGAATATTTCTAACTTACGGGTGGCATTATGACGCGATTGCGTCATACGACCACTCTTCGAGGGGTGGCGTTATGACGTGATCGCGTCGTAAAAATGCGGGAGGGTTAAAGTGTTCAAAATAATCAAAGGCATCGACAATAATATGAACTGTAGTAAGTACCTCACTATCTACCAATCTAATTACACGCAGGGAAATGGTTGCAAAATTATTGGTAAATATTTTAACTCACTCGAATCTAAGAATATCTTCTTCAATCGAGTTGTCAACTTGTGGAATTGGCTTCCCCAAGACGTTATATCCGTTAAATCCGATACCAGTAAAATAAATTCATTGCGATTATATTATACAAATTGTAGGAGTTTATGTAATAAAATGGATGAACTTAGAGCACTTGTTAGCAACGAAAATATAGACATTATAGCACTGACTGAAACCTGGATTAATACAGAATCAAGACATTTTTTAGCAGAATTCCATATACCAGGATATAGTTTGTTTAGACGCGACCCAACAAGTAGGAGGGGCGGTGGAATAGCAGTGTTTGTCAGGAGTTCTTTAAAAAGCTGTATTAAATCAGGTATTAGACTAAATACTGATAACGAAAGTGTTTGGGTAGAGGTTAGCGAAGGTAGTGAGACCATAATTATTGGAGTTATTTATAGACCACCAAATATGAGTAGAAACGAAGGTACAGCTTTATGGCAGGAAGTGGAAATAGCATCAAGGTTTAGCAATGTGTGTATTATGGGGGATTTTAATTTTCCGAATATTGATTGGCAGCATCAAATCGGCGACTCAGATTCAAAAGAGTTTATTGAGGCGGTACAGGATAGTGTTTTATTTCAATTCATAGACTCGCCTACAAGAGGTAATAATATCCTCGATTTAGTTTTCAGTAATAATGAACAAATGATAAATAATGTAGAGATAGGAGACCAACTAGGAAATAGTGAGCATAAATCAATGTATTTTAACATACAATGGACAGGAAAGGCTAAAGAGAATACGACACTTATCCCAGATTTCAAAAAAGCCAATTATGGTGGATTAAGAAGAGCCTTAAGAGTCGATCCTATGGTTAAACTATTAAGTGGACCCAGGTGTGCCAATGAACATACTCTCTCTCAGATACCTGTCTTAACTCAGGATAATTTGACAGCTACATATAATAATTTAATTTCTTCACTCCATAATGCGCAAAATAAATATATCCCCAAAAGAAAATTTAGATCAACACAGAACCAACCCAAATGGATGAATAATAGACTATTAGACCTTCTAGGAAAAAAGAGAGGAATGTATAGACAAATTAAGAAAGGCGAAATTCACCTACTTGCTTAATATCAGAATCTATCAAGAGAGGTTAAAAAAGGTATAAGGACAGACAAAAGAAATTATGAAATCAGGATAGCCAATGACTCAAAAAAATAACCCTAAGGCTTTTTACCAGCTATATAAATCTAAAGTTATAGATAAAATAGGCCCCCTTAAAACTTCGCTAGGAGAAATGACAGAACATTATTTAGAAATGTGCAGTACATTAAATAGTCAGTTTCTATCCGTTTTCACTAATGAAAATTTGGCACAGATTCCCGAAGTCCGTAAGGTATATAGCGATAGTATAGAAAATATGTTAAGTATGGTTACTGTAAGTAGAAATGATGTGCTTAAGGAAATTGACAGACTGAAACCTCAGAAGTCGCCTGGTCCTGATGAGGTATATGCTAGAGTATTAAAAGAATGCAGAGATGAGTTAAGTTACCCATTAACATTTCTGTTTAACAATTCATTAGAAACAGGTATAGTTCCAGAAGCTTGGAAGCTTGCAAATGTAGTTCCGATTTTCAAAAAAGGTGATAAATCAATAGCATCCAATTACCGTCCCATTAGTCTCACTTCAATCATAGGAAAGCTACTAGAGTCAATTATTGCTAGGGAAATGAGAAACCACTTAGAAACATTTAACTTAATCAATACTTCTCAGCATGGATTCACTCAGGGACGTTCTTGCCTTACTAATTTGCTTTGTTTTTTCTCAGAGGTATTTGAAGCAGTAGATAATGACAAGGCATATGATAATATTATATATTTAGATTTCAGTAAAGCTTTCGACAGAGTCCCTCATGAGAGATTGATGAGAAAGGTTGAGGCACATGGAATTGGTGGGGCGTTGTTAGGATGGATTAGGTCATGGCTAATTGGTAGGAAGCAGAGAGTCAGCATAAATGGTACTAAGTCAGAATGGGGATCAGTCAAGAGTGGTGTCCCCCAGGGATCTGTATTAGGTCCTCTGTTGTTTATTATATACATAAATGACCTTGATTTAGGTATAACTAGTAGGATAAGTAAATTTGCAGACGATACCAAAATGGGGAGAAAAATTGATTCAGTTAGAGATATAGAGTGTCTGCAAAGGGATCTAGATACCTTACACGAATGGTCAGTAAAATGGCAGATGAAGTTTAACATTGACAAATGCAAGGTATTAAAGATAGGGAAAATGCATACACATTTTAAATATAAACTAGCTAATATGGAATTAGAAAACTCAGACTGAGAAAGATCTAGGTGTGTTTGTTAGCAATGATTTGAAGCCTAGAAAACAATGTATAAGCGTTCGTAACAAGGCAAACAGGATTCTCGGGTTCATATCTAGAGTAACAGAACTGCTGATGTTATCTTAAAACTTTACTTGTCATTAGTGAGACCCCATATGGATTATGCTGTTCAATTTTGGTGTCCTTATTACAGAATGGACATAGATTCATTAGAGAGAGTACAACGTAGAATGACAAAACTGATCCATAATTATTATGTTCCTTCCAACAACCAACCATACTCCTAAAATCGATTAATGAAATTTACAAACACATGTGGCAGTCCGTGGATTCGAACCCAGGATGCTCACACCGAAAATCAACACCTTATACATCGCACCACGAAGACAGTTAAAGGTTGGTGGACACTGCCTACGATTTATTATGCAACTTCGAATCCTGCATATCAATCTAAGCATGTACACACATCCCAACTGCAACTCACGTAGGCTACGCATATGTGAATGGAAAGAGCAATTAATGGGGGCCTTAACCACTTAGGGATGTTCTCTCGATAAATTACTCCTGAACCAATATCAATTATTATGTTCCTTCCAGCAACCAACCATACTCCTAAAATCGATTAATGAAATTTACAAACACATGTGGCAGTCCGTGGATTCGAACCCAGGATGCTCACACCGAAAATCAACACCTTATACATCGCACCACGAAGACAGTTAAAGGTTGGTGGACACTATTAGAAATCTTCCGTATGAAGAAAGGTTGAAGAAATTAGGCTTACATTCGTTAGAGAGACGCAGAGTTAGAGGTGACATGATAGAGGTATTCAAGTGGGTTAGTGGAATTAATAAAGGATACATGAACAATGTACTAAAGCTCAGTGATAGCGAAATAACTTGTACAAATGGTTTCAAATTAGATAAATTTCGTTTCATAAAATATATAGGCAAATATTGGTTTGGTAACAGAGTTGTAGATGGGTGGAATAGGCTACCAAGTGATATAGTGGGATCAAGAACGATAGGGAGCTTTAAGATAAAATTAGATTGGCATATGGACGAGATGGGTTGGGTGTGAGGGGGATCTACCAGGTGTGGGCCAATCGGCGCTCAGCAGACCCCCGTAATCTTGTGTTAATCTCTGACCGTTTTGGTGTGGTCAGTACTCAAGGTATTAGTGAGATGGGTCTATAATTGGGCCTTGTAATTGGGTGTGACAGGGATCTGCCTTGTATGGGCCGATCGGCTTTTTGCAGACTCCCATTGTCTAATGTTCTTATGTTCTTATGTTATAGACTGCAGCATCTTTGATTCTTTTAAACTTCGCGTAGGCACATATCTTGTCTCAAACCCGTGACTGAGTGTGTTTGTAAATTATTGACTTTATTTGTTTCCCCCTCAGATTCATCAAGAATTATTGCATATAATTATGAATTACTCTTTTCCCCAGATATACGAAATATCACTTATAACTGTGGTATGTTTCTAACCCAACTGTCCCCTACTAACGTCTCCTAATCCTGCCACGGGCATTATCTCCAGGGCAGTAGTTCCCTTTCCAATTTTCCCTTACCCACTCTAAACCACCGTTTGGACACTTGACACTTGATTTTAGAGGAAAAGCAGCCAAGAGGGATCACAAGGCCTGTTGCTGCTTGATTTCCTTTGTATTCCTCTGTACTTTCCCTCTCTCTCTCACCCCTTATCAGACAGTCGGACCAACTTTGAGAGCTGATTACCTGTTAGACTAAATGTTGGCACCTTGCTTTGTTACCCTACCTGGCTTCCCCTTCCTGCTTCCTCTTCATCTTACCCTTCCTCCTCCTTCCTATTATTCATCCTCCTCTTCCTTCCAGTTATTCCCTTCCTTTCTGTCTTCCTCATCCTCATAGCTGTCCTCTTATCAGTTGTTCTCACTTCTCCCCTTTGTCTCACTTTCCTATGACTTTCTCGGCTCCACTTTTTCAACTTTTAATTTACAAGACTTTCCACACCTCCCATTATTCTCGAATTACTTAATGTTCTTGTTTTCGAATTCCTCACCACCTTTATTGGATATATGTTTGCTTATGCTGCATATGTTGTGTTCATTTACTTGCATATGTGACTTCATTTTTATTCTCCATTATTTGACTTGCTTACCCTCCTCCGCGTCCTGTGTTCCGAATCTTTACCCGATAATTAACACTTTCAAGTGCGATGTTGTGCTTAAGGGGGGTCTGCTTTTTTTATCTATCGCTCCTTTTCTGACTTGTATCCATTTGGCCCCATTTAGCCTACTGTTTTAAGACGTTTATCTCTATCCAGGTGTGGATTTCTTCCATTGTATGGAGAAATCTGGCTTCGCCGGAGAAATTTGTCTATCGAAAAATGTACAAATTTAGCTTCCTGTAAAACAAAAATATATATATGCTGGCTCGCTACCGCTCGTCAGGAAAATATTGACACCTGGATGGGGGTAAACGTCTTAAAACAGTAGGCTGAATGGGGCCGAATGGATACAAGCCAAAGAGAGAAGGAGAGAAAGAGTAAAAAAAGCGAGGTGGGCTCCCTTAATATTCGTCAGGCATCTTTTAGACGAATGTTTTAACTGTGAAAAATATAAGGTTTAGCGAGAGATCTTTTTACCCATCTGACTGTTTTCAGGTCGGTAATTATTATAATATGTCTGGTTACAGTGAACACAGCATAATCATAATACTCTACTATAAATTATATAGTAGAAAAACAAAAATAAGAAAATAACAAATAGGAAAAGTGTGTATTTGGCCTGAGTATATAGAATAGAATAGAATAGATTATATTATGCCATTCAGTCGGCCACCCTTCCAACTAATGCAGGGCATCTTATATTTATACTATTATATAGTAATAAAGTAGAGTAATGGCAAATTAAATATGCAGACTTGACCTACCCACTAGTTTGATTATTTATGTTTTTTTGCGTTTCTTATTTGCATATATGTAAATAACTAAATTACCATGAATACAATAAGGCCTGGACCAGCTGGAATATTGGACCACTGTACATTAAGGGAGCCCAGACGGTATTCTGCAGCATAATCTACTGGTTCGGCTCAATGGTTGAAGGAGGGGGTTTAGTTTGCTCTCTAAACCTCTATCAAACTTTTAAAAACACAACCACAAGACCCCCCTTCAATATAAATTTGTACATTTTTCGGTAGAAAAATTTCCCGGCCGAAGGCCGGTTACTCTTAAAACTACAGGCTCGCTATCTCTCCCCAGGAAAAAATCGACATCCAAATGGCACGAAAGGTCTTAATATTGACAAAGAAAAGGAGCAAAGGACTGAAAATCGCCAAACTAATGCGGTGAATGTCTTGAAATGTCATAACTAATAGGGCTAAACATGAGGGAGGAGGAGAACTCTAAAAACCAACTGCCTCCCCAATAGGGAGCTGCATCAACAACGAACCAAATCACACTTTTTGTCTGGTTAGTAATCGGACAACGTAACTCCAATATTATATCCCGTCTTTTCTTCACTAATTCTATTAACACTTTCAAGATACCTGTCACATAACTTTACTCTTTTCTGGCTATCACAAGACGATTTTATTCTGATTACGAAAAGTTTATGGAGGTCAAAGGGCTAATTGAGATAAATGTTCTACAGTTCCTTCCAAAACTATATAAACTCGTCTAATGTTAGCCAGAATAACATGCGTTATAATCTTCAAAGGGATAAATGTTAAACCTTGTATGTGGTGGTGGTGGTGTGTGTGTGTGTGTATGAGAGAGAGAGAGAGAGCGCAAGTGTGTATGTGTGTGTGTGTGAGTGTGTGAGAGAGAGTGAGAGAGAGAGGGCGGGGATCCATTTGGACCATAATTATTGTGGGTAATGGAGTTTATTATTGTAGTGTACCGGTGGCTGGGTGGAAAGAAAGAGAGAGAGAGAGAGAGATTAGGAGGAAGGGAGGCGAAGGTAGGTGAGGGGAGAAAGGAAAGGAGGTGAGAGGAAAGGAGAAGAGGGATGGAGCAATAGAACAGTGAGAAACAGAGAGGGGAGAAAACGAACAGTGGGGAGGAGAAAACGAACTACGGGGAAGAGAGGGGAGGAGAAGGAGAGCTATGGGGAGAAGAGGGGAGGAGAAGGAGAACTATGGGGAGGAGAGGGGAGGAGAAGGAGAACTATGGGGAGGAGAGGGGAGGAGAAGGAGAACTATGGGGAGGAGAGGGGAGGAGAAGGAGAACTATGGGGAGGAGAAGGAGAACTATGGGGAGGAGAGGGGAGGAGAAGGAGAACTATGGAGAGGAGAGGGGAGGAGAAGGAGAACTATGGGGAGGAGAGGGGAGGAGAAGGAGAACTATGGGGAGGAGAGGGGAGGAGAAGGAGAACTATGGGGAGGAGAGGGGAGGAGAAGGAGAACTATGGGGAGAAGAGGGGAGGAGAAGGAGAACTATGGGGAGGAGAGGGTAGGAGAAGGAGAACTATGGGGAGGAGAGGGGAGGAGAAGGAGAACTATGGGGAGGAGAGGGGAGGAGACGGAGAACTACGGGGAGGAGAAATAGAACTATGGGGAGGAGAGGGGAGGAGAAGGAGAACTATGGGGAGGAGAGGGGAGGAGAAGGAGAACTATGGGGAGGAGAGGGGAGGAGAAGGAGAACTATGGGGAGGAGAGTGGAGGAGAAGGAGAACTACGGGGAGGAGAGGGGAGGAGAAAGAGAACTATGGGGAGGAGAGGGGAGGAGAAGGAGAACTACGGGGAGGAGAGGGGAGGAGAAAGAGAACTATGGGGAGGAGAGGGGAGGAGAAGGAGAACTATGGGGAGGAGAGGGGAGGAGAAAGAGAACTATGAGGAGGAGAAAGAGAACTATTAGGAGGAGAGGGGAGGAGAAGGAGAACTACGGGGAGGAGAGGGGAGGAGAAGGAGAACTATGGGGAGGAGAAAGAGAACTATGGGGAGGAGATGAGAGGAGAAAGAGAACTATGGGGAGGAGAGGGGAGGACATATGGAGGAGAGATGGAAGGAGACAGCAACAAGTGCACTGAGGGGAGATTTGTATTTATTTGTTAATTCTCCCAATTCCTCCATCAAGCTTAAAAAACACTCCATAGACCCTCCATCGAGATAGTTTTGTACTTTTTTCGGTAGAAAAAAAGGTCCGGCCGATAGCCGGTTTCTCCTAAAATACAAGCTCACTATCACTCGCTAGGAAAAAAATTACACCTAAATGGCACAAAAGGTCTTAAACTTGCCAAACTAGTGGATCGAACGTCTTAAAATACCATAAGTAATGGGGCTAAACAATAGGGAGAAGGGGGTCCCAAAAAAATACAAAGCCCCCCTTAAACAGCACTTGTGTGGTGGAGGAAGGGAGGGAGGGAGGGGGGAGAGGAGGATCAACAGTTGACGGGTGACTTAGTAGCCTGGGGGATATAGAACCGTGTACTTTGGCGCAGCTATTGGAGTTCTCGAAAAGGTGCTCCAGTCATGACGCTATTTTTGATTTGCAGTGTGCTGGCTTAATTATCCAGAAGGGTTGATAGCCTCTGGAATCCTATTTTAATTAAGGTGAGACGGACCGTTTGTTTTGTTTTCCATATTAATTCATGTATTCCAAACCAGGTGGTCAGGACTTAATTTTAGTAGAGATGGCATATATATCCGATAGAAAAGGAAAGTTGAAGGAAAGGATAGAAAAGAAGAAGGCTGTCTCCCCACCCTCCGACGTCCCTCCAGCAATTGCCGTACATGAAAAAGTCGGAAGTGATTAACCTTGCTGGGCTTCGAAATCCCCAGAAGGAATTTACAGGAAAGATTGAAAAAAAGAAAGAACAAAATATGCAACCCTTCGCCTTAGTAGCATGTACATTTTGGGGTTAATTAGAATCATGCAGCCCTTCACTCTTAGTAGCATGTACATTTTGGGGTTAATTGGAATCATGCAACCCTTCACTCTTAGTAGCATGTACGTTTTGGGGTTAATTAGAATCATGCAACCCTTCACTCTTAGTAGCATGTACATTTTGGGGTTAATTAGAATCATGCAACCCTTCACTCGTAGTAGCATGTACATTTTGGGGTTAATTGGAATCATGCAACCCTTCACTCTTAGTAGTATGTACATTTTGGGGTTAATTGGTATCATGCAACCCTTCACTCTTAGTAGCATGTACATTTTGGGGTTAATTAGAATCGTGCAACCCTTCACTCGTAGTAGCATGTACATTTTGGGGTTAATTGGAATCATGCAACCCTTCACTCTTAGTAGTATGTACATTTTGGGGTTAATTGGAATCATGCAACCCTTCACTCTTAGTAGTATGTACATTTTGGGGTTAATTGGAATCATGCAACCCTTCACTCTTAGTTGTATGTACATTTTTAATGATGATTTTTTTTTAATTATTTTCTTAATTTGTTGATTTATTTTTGTTTTTCTTACCCTCTCTTCAGCTGAAAAAAAAAATAACGGTGATAATTACTGCCTACTCCATGCCAATTTCTCTGTGGCGTAAGTCTAGATTTCTCTTAAATGTATCTATAGAGGAGCTGTCTATTACTTTATTTGGGAGTTTGTTCCATTCATCAATTACCCTGTGAGTGAAGACATTTTTTGTTGTATCTAGATTCGCTCTCCTACCTAAACAAATTAAAGTGTTTCCTCTTTGTAGATGTGTCTTCGGCTTTTTTTAATAACTTATCTGGGTTAATGTTACTAAATCCTTT
The DNA here is from genome assembly GCA_037953745.1 of Lithodes maja. Taxonomy (NCBI): domain Eukaryota; kingdom Metazoa; phylum Arthropoda; class Malacostraca; order Decapoda; family Lithodidae; genus Lithodes; species Lithodes maja. The sequence continues at coordinate 106,802 of JBAKBP010002245.1, forward strand.
TAGAATTTAATCCCTTTATTAAGAAATAAATCATATGACGAAAAACTAAAATAACTTTATCTGTTTTCACTTAAGAAACGAAGGATGAGAGGTCAATTGATAGAGTGTTTTAAAATTCTAAAAGGATTTAGTAACATTAACCCAGATAAGTTATTCAAAAAAGCCGAAGACACATCTACAAGAGGAAACAACTTAAACACTATCAATTGACCTCTCATCCTTCGTTTCTTAAGTGAAAACAGATACAGTTATTATAGTCTTTCGTCATATGATTTATTTCTTAATGAAGGGATTAGTTTAGTGGTTCACCTTTGCACAGATTGCAATTTGTTAACATCCTTTATGAGAGAGAGAGAGAGAGAGAGAGAGAGAGAGAGAGAGAGAGAGAGAGAGAGAGAGAGAGAGAGAGAGAGAGAGAGAGAGAGCAATTGACAGTTTGAAGTCAGTATCAATGAAACAATACTATACCCCAAGTGAATATTTCTCTCTCTCTCTCTCTCTCTCTCTCTCTCTCTCTCTCTCTCTCTCTCTCTCTCTCTCTCTCTCTCTTAATGTATACAGCTGTTTAGAGGCGTACTGGTATACAGAATTATGTTAAAGTACAGTTGCCCACATAAGTTTTGTTGTCACTTCTTCTTCGTAATTATATTATGAAGGGTATGTGGAAGTCAGAGGGTTAATAAATATAGTGTTAGCCCTTTTAATGTTCACAGATCTTTCCTCAACTGCGTAGAATCGTCTAATGCTAGCCAGAATAAACTGTCAAAACGAATCATGATACTCAAAGGGTTAATGCTTTACCTAATATTTACATATCCAAGTTCACTTATGTTGTTCGAGGGTTAATATTGGGCCAGAATTTGTGTCATAGATTGTAAAAACAGTCTCTTCTACTCTTGTAAGGGAGCCCACCTCGCGATTATTCTCTTTCTCTCCCTCTCTCTTTGGCTTGTATCCATTCGGCCCTGTAAGAATTCAAGAGTAAACAAAGTGAAATTTACCTGTAAACTTACAAGAGTTAACTTACTTTAAACGTTGATAGTGATGGATAGCTCAAGGATAGAATTAGGAATAGATAGAAGGTATAGTGGTCACTAGGAGATAAAAATTAGAGTGACTTAGCATGAAACAGGTGGTTGTATTGGAGCGGTTGGAAGGAGTTGTTCTCGAGGTCGTAGCTAAAGCGAGTCTATCTGTTCCCGGCAAGCAACCCGCCAGTCCCAAAAATGACGCATGCACAGTTCATATCCACCAATGTGTCATTTAACTATCTACAAGATATACCGGATTAATTGTAATGATACCCCGATATAATTATAGATGATAAACCCATAGAAACTTAATACGAAATAGTACATATCTTTTATAAAGATATATAACTTAGCCTAATTTGAACTTCCAGTATGTTTACTTAACCTAAACTGTCGAATTACTTAAGAGTCTCGACAGGCCCCATTCAGCCTACTGTTTTAAGACGGTTACCCCCATCCAAGTGTCAATATTGTCTTGGCGAGTGGTAACGAGCCAGCATATATATATTTTTTGTTTTGACAGCAAGCTAAATTTGTACATTTTTCGACAGACGAATTTCGCCGTCGAAGGCGTATTTCTCCATACAATGCTGGCTCGCTATCGCTCGCCAAGAAGAAATCGACACCTGGATGGGGATAAACGTCTTAAAACAGTTGGCTGAATGGGGCCGAATGGATACAAGCCAGGGAAAGAGAGAAAAGGAGAGAAAGATAAAAAAAGCCGGTGACCCCCCTTGATAAATCGTGGTAAATCTACAAACATAACCCCTCCACCAACCCACCGCTGGAGGCCACCACCACACCACAACAACATTTTCGGTCCACATGTTCGGGAACCCACAAAACTTTTCCTGTCTTTTTCCTTCGCCAGCCTTGAAAACTGTAATATGTATAATATTATCTGTGAGGCAAGGAAGAGAAGAGAAGAGAAGAGAAGAGAAGAGAAGAGAAGAGAAGAGAAGAGAAGAGAAGAGGAGAGAAGAGGAGAGGAGAGGAGAGGAGAGGAGAGGAGAGGAGAGGAGAGGAGAGAAGAGAGGAATACAAAGGAATACAAAGGAGAACAAACTGCAACAGACCTATTGGTCCTTACGGGGCAGTTTGGATATCTAAAACTACTAATCTACTGACTACGAGGTAGAGAAAAGTATAGCAAAGAAGAAGGCTCCTCCCCACCCACCACTCCCTCCAGCTAATACTGGCATGGAAACAGATAGGAAAAATACCATGTAGTATTGAAAAACTGACACGGAAATTCGGACAGGACAGGGAGAAAAAAGAAGTTGATTTGTAATCTAAGCTAACTCTATTTACCACAATTCTGAAAGGGAACAGATGTATGAAAATCAATATACATTACGGTATGCGTTGACATTTCGTTGAGCGTTATTCTGAAAGGAACTGTGTTAATCGGGGGTTATTTGCCATGTGTTTATCCAGATGGTTCTTAAATGTTTCGACAGTATTACAGTTTACAATATTCGAGGGTAGTCTGTTCCAATTATTCACAACGCGGTTGAAGAAGAAATGCTTCGCCTCGTGAGAATGAAAACGTTTGCCTATAATCTTATAACCATTGTTTCTCGTGTTTTCTTGATTGATCGTAAATAATTCGCTTATATTTAGGTTGCTGAATCCCTTGAAGATTTTGAACACCTCTATTAGGTCACCTCTCATTCTGCGCTTTATTAAGCTAAACAAATTTAGTTCTTTTAAGCCCTCTTCGTACGGTTTATTACGCAATCTAGGTATCATTTTAGTGAATCTGCGTTGCACCTTTTCAAGTTTATTTATGTCCTTTCGGTAGTACGGTGACCAGAATTGCACGCAGTATTCGAGATGGGGACGCACCAATGAGTTGAATAGAGTAAGTATGATTTTTTCTGATTTGAATTTGAATGTTCTGCCGATGGACTCCCACCAATTTATTAGCAGTTTTTATTACCTCTGTACACTGTTTACTCGGCTTCAGGTTACTTGATATTATAGAGGAGTATTATAGAGGAGAGGAGAGGAGAAGAGAGGAGAAAAGAGGAGAAGAACATAAGAACATAAGAACATAAGAAAATGGGAGTCTGCAGAAAGCCGATTGGCCTAAGCAAGGCAGATCCCTGTCCCACACAACCCCAATTCAATTACAAAGCCCAATTATAGGCTTCACACTCTAATACCCTGAGGATCATCTTACCAAAACGGTTAGAGATTAACGCAGGATTATGGGGGTCTGCAGAGCGCTGATTGGCCCAACCCGGCTGATCCCCCTTCACACCCAACCCTTCTCGTCCATATGCTTATCCAATTTTATCTTAAAGCTCCCTACAGTTTTAGATCCCACTATAGCACTTGGTAGTCCATTCCACCCATCTACAACTCTGTTACCAAACCAATACTTGGTTTGGAGAAGAGAAGAGGAGAGAGAAATGTGGGGTAGGGGGTTGGTACACTGGAGAATACAAATTCAGGCCTTCTGATTTTGAAGACATCCCAAATTAAATCTTATCTTTTTATTAATTCTTTACCTAACATGTTCATATAAGAGGCTCGTCCTAACATTTGCATATCATACTTTAATTTTAATTGTTTGACGTTCAGCATTAGTCACAGAGAGTACAGCTACGCCCAAAATGAGTGGCTCACCTTCAAAACTTAAACTTATACATACACATACATACATACGCTAAAGACTGATCTACAAATGAGTAGGTCAGTCTTTATGTTCACATTATGGCAGCATTCCAGGCAGCTCGGTCTTTGGCGTCTCTCTTTGTCTCACTTCATATTTGTTATAATACAAAATAAACCTCAATATATCTGAACACTTAATATCCAACATACCTCAATATATCTGAACAATTAATTTCCAATACACCTCAATATATCTGAACAATTAATTTCCAATACACTTCAATTTATCTGAACAATTAATTTCCAATACACCTCAATATATCTGAACAATTAATTTCCAATACACCTCAATATATCTGAACAATTAATTTCCAATACACTTCAATTTATCTGAACAATTAATTTCCAATACACCTCAATATATCTGAACAATTAATTTCCAATACACCTCAATTGTATCTGATCAATTAATTTCCAATACACCTCAATATTATCTGATCAATTCATTTCCAATACACCTCAATATATCTGAACAATTAATTTCCATTACACCTCAATTATATCTGATCAATTAATTTCCAATACACCTCAATATTATCTGATCAATTAATTTCCAATACACCTCAATATATCTGAACAATTCATAAACCTTTCAGATAAATGAACTGTTCTTTGGGAGTTGAAGGTCTCTTAGTATTATACCTCATAATAGAAGGTTCACCGATTATAATTCACAAAGATAATGTATGCGAGGTAGATAATTATGAATATATAATCTTACCAAACTTTACAGAAAACTATATTTAAATGTTAAACTAACACTTCCCAGATCCGATTACGCAATTGTTTAATGTTTTCTGGCTATTATTCAACGATTTTAGTCAGATAAGATGGGTAGATAGAATACAGAGAGTTGATTGAGATAGTCTTTGCACTTTTAATTCCCACAAATCCTTATTAAGATATATTAAATCGTCTAATGATATAAAACATAAACTGTTGAAACGCGGTATAATCATAAAAGTGTTAACGTATAATTTATATCTACACTAAATTTGAAAATATACATCACAATATATTTGTGTCCAACAAAGTAACTGTGAATGTATATTCAGTATCAACATTCGTGTAAAAAACTAAATGTAAAGACTCAGTAAAAATATTACATACTACATAATTGAAGGCATACTGTACTTCTCACTTCTTAGCTTGTTCTTCCTCCGTCCAATTACTCTTCTTTCCTATTTTACTCCAGCCATCTGGTCTGCTGATTTAAAGTTATATTGTGGGAAAAATCTCTCTCTCCTCTCTCTCTCTCTCTCTCTCTCTCTCTCTCTCTCTCTCTCTCTCTCTCTCTTGGATAGCATTCAAAGATCTTTTCTTTACTGCCCAAAATAAATATATCCCTATGCGTAAACGGCACAATAAAAGTATAAATAAACCCCTATGGTACAATAACAATATTAGTAGAGCAATTAGTGAAAAAAATCGTCTATACAAATTAAAAATGGATACAGATAATATTACCATCCAAAACCAATACTCGGTTGCGAGAAGAAACAAATAAATCGCTAATTAAATCTGCAAAGAGGAATTACGAAATTAAAATCGCACATGCGAGCAAATCTAATCCAAAACAATTATATAGATATATAAATAGCAATAAACAAATTAAAAGTGGCATTGGCCCGATACTAAATAATCAAGGTGAATTAGAATCAGATAGCAGGGACATAGCTGCTACTTTTAATCAACACTTTTCTTCTGTAATTAATACTGCCAGTAACCGAAACGTGCCACAAGAAAATAATCCAACATGTAACTATGTTCTTCAAAATTGTATTATTACCCAGTCAGAAGTAATTAAAAAATTGACTCACTTCATGTCAATAAATAACCTGGGCCGGACATGTTTATCCCTAAAATTATTAAATTAGTCAAAGAAGAAGTTGCAGGAGCGCTAACCATAATACTAAATATGTCAATCAAACAAGGACATGTACCCACCGACTGGAAGATCGTCAATATAACACTGATATTTTAAAATGGTGACAAAACACTACCAAATAACTATAGGCCGATTAGCTTAACTTCTGTAATTGGAAAAATATGTGAATCAATCATAAGGGATACAATCGTATAATTCCTTGAGAACAATACCCTTATTGTTATGTCAGGTTATAATATTTATAACTCTTGATATAGTTTTTACTAAAATCCAAATATGGACTTATAGACCGTAAATATTCCCAACAGGAACACACCGAACACGTTCTTAATATCACAATTAGTATTCAACCAGGTACTACATAACTCAGTAACTACACACATGTAATTTATACACATAAGTTTATTCAATGGCATGGGAAATGGTATCTTAATTAATTGATCTACGCTTAGGATATACTCCAGCTCTTTCAGCGCGTTGCATAATCAATTCTATCTTCAAATCACGAATATATTCCCGTAAATCAGGATGAATAATTACCCGGATAATTATGAGAAATATTAGGCAATGTATGGTGTATATGTGATCAACAGTTAACAAATAAGATTGAGCATGAACATATTGTGGTAATAATTTATGTAAGAAATATGCAAATATATCTTAAACATGTAACCTATAGCATCAACCTTTAATAATAATAATGATGTGAGTCGAGTGTCTAACGAGTGTCTAACTATTCTTCAGTAAACGAAAGATTATAAAACTCTAAGTAAGAGAGTATGAAAGGATTGATATTTAAAAGACAATTACACAGGTGGTTGGTGCGAGTAATGTACACGGAGTGGGGGCGCGCGCGCGAGCTAGGTAAACTCTCACGGATAGTGCGACCTTTGACCAGGTGGCTTCTCAGGTCATAATTATAAGTTACTGCGTTCACGGAAAATATAATTCTTGTTTGTGTGACTACAAACTTGGTATCTGAGGTAATGCAACAAATTTAATGGCAAAGTACCAATTAATTATTTTTACAATTCATTATCTACTTAGTTCGAATTAAGTAATTTATGATCTGAAATATATATTATTCAATTAATTATATGTAATAATAATAACTCGGGACGAGGAATTCAGATTTACTACTACTATACGATTATGAATGAACTATAGAAGAATCTCTAGTTATCGTAATTAAAGACAAAGTCTGATTAACAAAACTAAGGTAGTTAACAGATGTCTTAAAAACGCTTGAATAAGGTTAGTGTAAAGGATAATTAAACAACTTGTTAATTATAGGAAAGGAGCGTACACGACAAAGTTGTACTAATTGAAATACTCACAATGTTATAAACAAGATATCTGAACGGGATAGCAGAGTCTTATGAAGAATTCACCTTAATAAACGGTGTATTCGAATGATGAATAATTAGATAATTTAATCTATGCAAGGCTAGAATTCCTAGACGAGAAGAATCAGAATTATCTACATCAGTAATCAAATGAACATTAATATTAGTTCATATAATAATGACAATAACGCTGAAGTAAACGAGCGTAAAATTAGGATCTCGGGAAGCAAATATATATAAATAACTAATAATAAATCTTCTCAACGAGGGGGAACTGAGATAATTTAAATGTGAAATTGAGCATAGGTTCTAGGTAACAGGTTATTATTAGGAAGGGAATAAGTACACGAAATACACTGCGACCTCAACTTGTAACATACATAAAAGAATAACATATACAAGGAAAATCTGCGAGTACGTGGCTAGGTGAATTGATTAACACGGGTATGTAACATATGCACACAACGTTATAAAGGTTATGAAGCAAAATAAACACTAGATGTTAGACACAGATCTACACATGAAATAGAATAAGATTCAGAAGGATTAACACATACGTAATGAATAAGGATCTTCGACACAGATCTATATAGAATCGTAGCACTATCATAATCACAGATCTTACCTATACCTTGACAACTATAATCGCAACATAAGATATTCAGAGACACTTAGGGTAAATTGGGAGGGTAGAGAGCAAGTCTGGCCGACGTGGAACGTAGGGCAGTGGAGCAGCACTTCAGGTTGAATGGCGTCTCACAATCAGGACTTCAGGGTCCAGACTTCAGCAGGTTCCCCATAGAACTAGGGCAGCTGAGAGCGCCCATGAATTTACACTTTCTCCTCCACAATGCAGAACTTCTGCTTATCAAAATTCGTTTATCCCCAGAACTACTACTCTTTGGAATTCACTTCCCTCGAGTTGCTTTCCACAAATTTACAATCTACAACAGTTTAAATCCAGTTGTTACAAACATTTTATGAATGGAGAATACCTTTAGGCACATGGACCTTTTTTGTTTTATCTGTGTTTTTCCTTCCTCCGTTCATTGTCTCTTCAGCACACTCAGGGCAGGGGGAAGGGCTCGGCAAAACTTCCACTGCTGTCATATGTCCCGTTCTTTGCAGAGTTAGGGGCACTACTTCAGTGAATGTTTGCATACATTCTCACTCATTCTTTGAGGTTATGTTGGACTTAATTCTTGCCTCTCACTTGCAGGAGTTCAACGCAATAGGGGTAATGTGAATATGTTGTGATCGAGTTGTGAGGTTTAATACTTATCGTAGACATACATAATGGCTGTTTATAAGGGTACATGTATAATAGGTAGTTTATTTATTACTTAGGTACTAGTTACTTAGCCTAATAATTGAGCAATCTTACTTATATGGATTATTCCATAATCTAAACTCCTAGACAAACTTTATTGTAGCTCGCCTATTAGTTGTTCTTCGAGAGTGTTACGATAGCTCCAGGTTCGTTATCACTCGCACTTCTGCCTAAGTCCATTTATACCTGTAGACTTCTGGCCGTTGATGTTCTACTTGCATAAGCAAGCATAGTTTCAATAAACCTGCATATCCAGGAACTGAGGAAATGCTGTCTGGTGATTGGTGGGCACAGTTTGAAACCAAGGCTGTGATTGGTTCCCCGAATTTCCCTTTTCTTGGGGCAACTGTGTTAGATGTTTGGGTGGTGTCCTGTCCCATAGAAAATTAGAAACTCTTGAAGGGAGGGGTCGCTCGGTGTCAGGAATATTGTGTCATATTGCTTTGATAGGTGTGAATAATCTGGTTAGGCTGTCTGATCATAGATGGCGTCGTTCATGAGAGAGAGTGTTGTGTGTGCGTGTGTATGCGTTGGTGAGTTTCAATTTTGGATTCGATGCTTTACGAGACTATGTGATACTGTACAGGTATGCGTGCTAGTGTAGATTGATTCATTTGAGTTTCAGATGGTTTGTTAGTGTAAGTGATAGTTGTATAATTAATTTCTTCTTTTCTTTGAGGTGGGTGTTCGGGGTATCGAATATTGATTCAGTGTGTGTTTTGACTTTTTATGAATTATTGAGAGGTGATTTGGTAGAGGACTTAATTCAGTCAGTCAGTACATTCCCAGCACATGAGGATTACAGTCTCTTCAGCTACTAGTGAGTGTTGGTGCTACATATAGTAAATTGCTTAAGAGTGAAGTATTAGTGATGGTGTCTGACAGTGATGATTTTCTTCTGTGATTGTATTTGTCAGTATCATAATACGTTACGTCTTTACGGTGTCAATTCCTAAGTGTTTTCTTTCTTTGCTTCCTAGCGGTGTACCGTGTGTGTGCTGGGGGTCTGCCACCAGAGCTCTTACTTATCAATTTGGTTTTCGTAAGGGACTGGGTACATGTGATGCACTTCTGACACTCACCCATGACTTGCAATCTTCATTGGACCAGGGACATGAGTCTCGCGTCGTGGCTATTGACTTTAGTTCTGCTTTTGATTTAGTCAACCAAAAAGCACTTCTGTTTAAGTTACAGCTCATTGGTATTGGTGGCAATTTTTTAAGGATCTTTGAAGATTTTTTGACGAAAAGATCTCCGTCTGTGGTCATTGATGGGTGTCATTCCCCTTCTGTTACTGTTGTTTCTGGTGTTCCACAAGGCAGTGTCCTTGGGCCTTTGCTTTTTATTATTTTTACTGCTGACCTGTGTTCCGAGCTTGAAAATAAACTAATCTCCTATGCTGATGATACAACTTTATATGCGTCAATTGCATCACCAATAGATCGACACATAATTGCTACTGCTCTGAATAGGGATTTAGCCAAAATTACATCATGGTGTGAACTTTGGGGCATGAAACTTAATGCTAGTAAAACACCCTCCATTATCATCAGCAGATCTCGTACCTTGGATCCTCCCCATCCTTATCTACAAGTTTCTGGCGAGCAAATTGAGAATGTGGATACTCTGCGTTTGTTAGGAGTTCCTCTTGATCCCAAACTTACTTTTTGAAAAGCATATTCGTTCTTTCTCCTCTTCCATTTCCCAAAAAATTGGTCTGCTTCGCAAGGTTTATAAAACATTTGCTTGTGACGCCACAGTTATCAAGTCTTTTTATGCTTTTATTTTGCCACATTTCGAGTACTGCTCACCTGTCTGGTTGTCAGCAGCTGACTGCCATCTCAAGTTGCTTGACAGGTCGCTAAATTCCATCAGTTTTATTCTACCTAATTTGTCTCTTGATCTGTGTCATCGACGTAAAGTCGGTGCCCTTAGTCTTTTATTTAACCCTCCAGCCCCGGGGGCTGTAGCTCGCGACTGTACTGCTGTACCGGGGGTTTTGACGATCTTTGGCCTATGTTAACTACTCTGTAAATCAATGAATATGGCATGTAATGTTGTGAATAAAAAAGAATAATGTTCCACAAACCTTCCTCTGTCGAATGGCGTTGAGTAGAGGTCTCTAGCCCCTCTGGTTGCATAATGGTGAGCGCGGGAAGACGAGTGCTTTTTTATGCGGGAAATTCCTCCCGCGTCCGAAAGCGTCGGCCCGGCCAGGGCTACGACGCACCTAGCCGCTCGCCGCACCAAAGTATTTATCTCCCTTAGACGATTTTAGTGTTTGATATTGAGAATGTGATGTTTATTTGATATTTTCTAGTTATTTTGAGGCCAATTATATAAAATATGTTTATTAGGGTATCACTTTCACTGATATTGGTAATTTTCACTCGATACCGTACATTTTATTAGTAATTGAGGTATGTTATTGTTGTATTAGGCACTGATTATTCGTTATCACAGGTGTTTATTATACTTTGGCCATCAAATATTAGGTCTTGTGTCACTTTCACTTTGACAAATATGCTTTAGAGAGTGTCACTGTCACTGATAATGCTCATTTTCACTCGATACCGTACATTTTATTAGTAATTGAGGTAGGTTATTGTTGTATTAGGCACTGATTATTCGTTATCACAGGTGTTTATTATACTTTGGCCATCAAATATTAGGTCTTGTGTCACTTTCACTTTGACAAATATGCTTTAGAGAGTGTCACTGTCACTGATAATGCTCATTTTCACTCGATACCGTACATTTTATTAGTAATTGAGGTAGGTTATTGTTGTATTAGGCACTGATTATTCGTTATCACAGGTGTTTATTATACTTTGGCCATCAAATCTTAGGTCTTGTGTCACTTTCACTTAGTTATATGATTTGTAAACGTTTTATATACAATTTATTGTGTCTTTTTTCACTGATTTATATATTTCTATAGGTTCTAATCATATGAATGTCACTTGGTATATACATGTGTGTCACTTTCACATATTATTATGGTGGAATTGTATTGGTATCAATTTTCTCATAATACTTGACTTTTTTATTATAATACATTGGTTTTCTTCCACTTTTTGCCTATATATAATTATAGTGTACATATTGTCATTTTATTTGGCAATTTCAGTATGATTATTAGAACTCCAGCTTGGAGTGGTAATCAGAGAAGCACTCTACAGCACAGAGTGCCACCTTGCACGCCACACACTCCGTGGTTGACTTTCTACCTGGGTGCGGCCTCACCCTGCTGTGGTAGCAGACATGGCACCGCTTCTGCTGTGTTCTTCCTGCTGCATTCTGAGGCAGGAAACCAAGCTTGTGCCTAAGCATGTATGGACCAGACTGCAAGCGGTCGAGAACGGCGGGCCCAGGATGTGCCACTGCCCTCTGTGGCGTAGCATACTTCTCCAGGAGCTCCGTCAACACCTGCTTTTGGAACCTCCGCAGGCTATTGAACTTCAGGGGTGGGTTCTCATTCCGTAGCCTGTATATATTATAGGCATTCAGAACTGACATGTCCACCATATGCAGAAAGAACTTTTTGTACCATCTGCACGAGGTACGCAGGCAGTCAATGAAGCCTATCTGCATGTCGGACTTGTCCACCAGCCTCATGTTGATGTTGTAGTCCAGGACAGCATCGGGCTTGGTCACCCTGGCCTGGGTGCGGCGATCCACCTTGCCAGTCTCCACCATTTCCCCCTTGTGGATGGTGGTCAGGAGGTTGACCTTCCGCTGGTCGTGCCAGTGGATAGCCAGAATGGGCCCCGACTTCTTCTTGAAGACATCACCTTTTTTGGTCTTTGGAGGGAAAGGTGGCATGCCCTTCCTTTTCCCTCGTACTGTGCCTACAGTCCCCGTCTTGCGCTCATGCAGGTACTGTGAGAGAGTGGGGGACGTGTAATAGTTGTCCGTGTAGAGGACGTGATTCTTATGGAAGTAGCGGTCCATCATGGCTTGCACCACTGCTCCGCCAAAGCCAATGAGGGGGTCCACAAGCACGTCCCCTTCCTTCCCGCTGTAGACCAGGAAGTCCAGGACATAGCCAGTTTGGCAGTCGCACAGCACAAAGAATTTTATGCCAAAGCGATGTCTTTTTGAGGGGATGTACTGCCGGAAGCTGAGTTTTCCCCGGAACAGCACAAGAGACTCGTCAATGACGACCTTGCGGAAGGGCTTGAAGTAGGAGGTGAAGCGTTCTCGCATCATCTCATACAACGTCCTAATCTTCCACAGCTTGTCTGGGCGGTGGACGTCGGTGTTGGTGACAAGATGGAGCGCTGCGAGGATATCAAGGTACCGGTCGCGAGCCATATATTTCCCGAAGGCAGGGGTGGAAATCAGATCATTGGTGATCCAATAGTCCGGCAACCTATGCTTCTTGACATGAGGCATTAGCATGGTGAGTGCCAGGAACACCATGAATTCTTTATGAGTCACTGGGGTCCACTTCCTCATATGGCCCTTGGTCACCTTGCCCAAAAAGTGGACCTGGAATTGGTGCTGCTTGTTTGTCTCTTTGACAACATAGCCTACCACCTCCTCATCAAAGAATGCCTCAAATAGTTCGTGTGGTGGAGCATTGGGGCCTGCAGGAAAATTGGGGGTAATGCCTGAACCCTCCAGTGCCTCATCAAAAGCTGGCACATCAGGGTTGTATACATCCCCATCAACTATGTCTTGCCACTGAAAAACTTAGAATGGGTCTTGTCTACGCCAACGAGGAGCTCCAACTGGTGGCCCAGCACGCCCACGGCCAACTCGGGAGGCGCGCGCCCTAGGGCGGCGAGGGCGTCGGCCAGGGCGGCGGGCAGCAAGACGGGCAGCACGACGCCGGGCCAAGCGGGTGGGTCGAGGGTCGTCGATGTCCATATATTCATCGTCATCGTGGTCATCTTGCCCTGACGGTGGACCTATGTAATCATGGCCAGAGTCTTCAGAGAGGTGCCATTCATCATCAGTGGCCCCCACATAATCTGGCGGGGAACCAGTGATGCGTGGGCGGCGTGCGGGTGGGCGAGGTGGGGAAGGAGTGGCAGGTGAGGCTGTGTCCTCCCGAGGTCCCGGGCTCCTTGGCCTGCGACGAGTGACAGAAAGCAATGATTGACTTTCACTAGGCCCAGGTATTGGTGATGCGAGCTCAAAGACTTCTGCAGGAAGACATGTTGAAGGCGGGAGAGGTGGGGAGGACCGTGGGGAAAGTTGTGGGGACAGTTGCGGGGACGTATGGCTGGGGCCGGCCGGGGTGGACGCCGCCGCGGGAGCCTCGAACAAAACTCTCTTACTTTTCTTAATTTTCTTAGTATATTTTCTACCTTTCCCCTTTTCGGCAGCAGTATGTCTCCTGTCGGGGGACCTAGGAGGCAAATAGGCCGAAAGTGGGGGGTCCTCAACCCTTGGCAATGGTGGGGGTGGTGGGGAAGAATGCGGGGCATCCGGGTCATCTTGGGTGGCGTGGGTAGATAAGGGAGACAATGGCGGTCGAGAAGGGTCACCACGCTGACCCTCACTCACAGCCTCATCCTCACCAAGTATTTTTGCTTGTTCCCTAGCTGCCGCGGCCGCCTTCTCAAGTATTTTTCGCTTGTACAAATGTAGCTTGAAAGGCGATTTACCTGGGGAAGGGCTTGGAGTCGTGTCACTTATGCGAAATTTGGTGAGTGACCTTGAACTCTCCCACTCACTCACTCTCTCAAGTTCACTGTCTTTAGGTAAACCAGCTTCCTCAACAACTGGTACATTACCTTCATCACTCTCATCACTGTCAAATTCTCTCGCAAATCCCAGGAATTGTTCTTTATCACTCTCATGGCCATAATCACTCGACTTATAATTACTGGAGTGGTCACTCACTTCTTCATCAATCTTATGCTTGGCATCAGCTTTCTCATAAAGTCTCAAAGTCTTCTCAATACCTCCGGGAGATAACACATTTAGGCAATGGCGTCGGGGTAAGGCACGACGCACTAGCAAGGGCGTCGTAGGAAGCCCGCTGTCGGACACGGCGGAATCACTATTTGGTGTATTGTCCATGATGGCGTCGGGGTAGGTACTGTTGTTGTGGCGTCGTTTACGCCGGGTGGCGCCACCTACCGTCCCATGATACCAAAATGTACGCGCGGCTTTCGAAAAGCAAGCATGCAAGCAAGGGGCGTACAAGAGGCCATCCGGGTTGCGCGGGCCGAGTTTATTATGGGCGTACAAGAGGTCATCCGGGTTGGAGGAGTTAAAGTTTTTAACAACCCTCAGCATCCCTTACATGGGGTTCTGCCTGGGCCCTATGTCCGGGCTCGTGCAACTAGATTCACAAGCAATCTTAATTATCTTGCCATGAGCCGTGTTAATTTTTCTACTACACAGTTTTCACGGTGTTTTGTGCCGGCCATGGTTGACTTGTGGAATAAGTTGCCAAATGAGCTAGTCAATTCAGCTAATATCTCCATTTTTAAGTCTAGAGTTAATGCTTTTTTGCAGCATTAATTCTAATTTTTAAACTTATTTTATTCTATTTGATTGTATTATATTTAAGCTTGATATCCTCCACTGCATAATATGTTGTCTGTGTTTAATATGTGTATATGTACAGTACAGTATACAGTGTATGTTTTTATTTTTTCCTAAGTTGCCATAGTCTCTCTCCAGTGCCTCCGGGTGTTTTGTGTGGATTGATCTTGATGGTGTTTCTGCATCCTGGTTGGAGACTTCGGCATCTCATATAATAATAATAATAATAATAATTTTGACCAGGATCTTGCCCATGATATATGCCAAGAATCTAACCTTAGTCCGGTCCTGATGTGGCCGTTTCGGTCTACCTGGTGCTTTGACCGAGCGGACCCATCCGTGTGCGAGTGTGGGCTGGTTCTGTTTGGTCTAAGGCGAGTGTAGGACTTGGATGAGGGAGAGCGTTGGTTACACTTCGAGCCCTGCAGCTGTTGACGGGTCCAGGATCGGCATACAAGTACAGTGTGGAGACGCCAGGTTGCCTTGTGGGAGCCCTCACGTATAGTTCTCGGGGCTGTACTGCAGTTTCTCAGCCTGTGTGTGCCCGGACAGCCAGGAGTTCAAGTCAACCAATGAAGAGGAGGGGGACTTCTATATTCATCATTTCCTTGAATTCCCTCTGGAGACCTAAGCCGTATTAGCCTACTTAGGACAGCCAGGAGTTCAAGTCAACCAGTGAAGAGGAGGGGGACTTCTATATTCATCATTACCTTGCATTCCTTTTTGAAACCTTAGCAGTAATGGCCTACTTTAAGACCCTCTCGTAGTCTACTTAAAGTTGTCATTCAAGTTGTCATTCAAGTTGTCATTCATGTGTCATTCAAGTTGTCATTCATGTAGTCATACTTATTTGAAAGTTAATTAGTTGACCACAAACTAATTAACCCTAAGATATTCACCACTGCACCCTTCTTTATAATGCGAATGTCTTGTAGTGTGAATTTGGGTGAATGGTGTGAATGTGTGTAAATGTTATGGGTTTCTTTTTCATTACTTGTAATATATATATTTTATAATATACTTTTGAGGTTATGTATTTTCTATCACTAATCCTTATCTTATGTAGGCTAAGAAAATGAGTTGTTAATTTATCGAGTGTATATAAAGTTACTCTGAAATCACGGAACCTACCTAGAATATCATAAGTGATTTCCTTTACAGTGGCGCAGTGTGTAGGATACTCATTCTCTTATCCTGGGATTAGTATACTGTATGTTAAGAGCTCTGGCTGGTGTTTAACTGTCTTCTTTTTTTTTTAGGAGCTGTTGTCCCATCGATGTGCTGGGGCTGTCCTGCTGAATGAGTTTAAGTTTCTTTATGATTAATATTATCCTTTCTAGCCATGAGTGGAATAACGGATATACTTAAGGAGGCTAAAGCATTAGGTGTGACTGGAGAGGATGCTATTTTTAAACTTATAACTCTAGCAGATGAGAGGGATGAGAGGGCAGCTAAGAGAGACCAAGAGAAGGAGGAGAGGGAGAGAGAGGGAGAGCGTGAGGAGAGAGAGAGAGGGCGTGAGGAGAGAGAGCGAGAGAGTGAGGAGAGAGAGAAAGCTTGTGCTCATGAATTATCTCTAGCTAAGCTTAAAATCCCAGATCAGAATAGGGCTGGCATAATTCCTAACACTAACCCCTCTAGGACTGTAGGTGATTCAGGTAAGGCCCGCATTCCTCCATTTTCGGATGGTGATGACATTGATTCTTACCTCCTTAGATTTGAAAAGGTAGCAAAGTTCTATGGTTGGCGAGAGACAGACTATCCACTTCACCTCTGAACCCTTCTACGAGGTAAGGCACTGAAGGTATATGTAAGTTTACCTCCTGATGTCGCAGATGACTACGAGGCGCTCAAGAAAGCCCTACTTCAAGCGTTCCAGGTTGATGCTCATACCTACAGGAAGTTGTTCAGGTCCATGAAGGCGCAGGGAGACGAGCCATATGTCCAATTCCTTGCCAGACTGGAACAGGTATTTGGTAGGTGGCTAGTTTTGTCTGACTTAGAGAAAACCTATGAGCAGTTACATGACTTTGTAATCAAGGATCAGTTTTAGCAAGCTATACTCCTGATTTGCGAATATTCTTGAACGAACGAGGAGCTAAGACTAATACCGATCTTGCCAAAGCGGCAGACTTGCATAGGAATGCTCATTATACACGAAAGGGCAACCCAAAGTCTTCATTAACTAGAACAGAGGATAGGAAGGGTAGTAAGTATTATGACAAAGTTGAGAAATCCTCTGATACTGGGGAATCTAAGACATACTCACGCAGGCCCAGGATTAAATGTTTTATCTGTGGCGGCGATCATGTCAAGGCACAGTGCCCCCATAGACAAGTTGGTGATTCAGGGAAAGTTGCCAAGGTTAACTTTGTGTTTGATTCCAGATTGAAACTTCCTGGTACCATAATTGATCCTTGTGGTATGGTTGGCGATAGGAAGGTCGAGGTCACTCTTGATACATGTTGCTCCACAGTAATTGTGCATCCTAAGTTTATTTCAGGAAAGGCGCCTTCGGAGACAAAGTGTACTGTGTATGACTTTCTTGGTAAGCCTCATAAATTTCCTACAACGGATGTAACTATTAAAAGTAAATTCTTTTCAGGAAAAGTTAATGCTGTAATTGCTCCGATCAGATTCACAGATGTACTCCTTGGTACAGTTCCTGGTGTATCAGTACCTCCCTTCATATTAGGGGATAAGGAAGCCGATGGTGGTGCAGAGGTTGCTGCAGTTACTACCAGGGCTGGAGCCAAGAAAGAGGTAGGTAAGTCACATAAACCTTTAGCTACTAACACAGAATTCAATGTTGATCCAGGATCTTTTCTGAAAGCCCAGGCAGAATGTAAGACACTGAAACCACTGTGGCAGAACGCGGAAGCTGAGAAGAAGATTAGCCACAGAGGTAGGGCAGTCAGGTATGAGGTAATAGATAAATTGCTTTACAGAGTCTGCTTGGAGAGTAAAAGTCTTTAAGAAAAAGGGAATGAGCAACTTGTTGTTCCAAAGGTGTACAGAAATAGTCTTACATCTAGCCCATGATGGTTTGCTGGCTGGACACTATTCTCACCGGAAAACTGCTGGGAAGGTGTACCAGAAGTTCTTCTGGCCTGGTGCGGGCGCTGATATAGAGAGGTTCTGCCAATCATGTGAGGTATGTCAAAAGTTCACTCACAAAGGTAGTCAAACCAGTGCCCCTTTCTAAGATGCCAGTAGTTTCAGAACCCTTTTCAAAAGTTGCAATTGACATAGTAGGTCCAAGTTGCAATTGACATAGTGGATCCTATTGTCCCTAGGTCTAAAAGAAGTCATAAATATATCCTCACCTTAATAGATTGTGCAACTAGGTTCCCTGAAGCTGTACCCCTAAGGGATATCGATACTGTCACTGTAGCCGAGAGCCTTGTAGAAATATTTGCCAGAGTGGGAATCCCTAAAGAGATTCTATCGGATAATGGTAGCCAGTTCAAATAAGGTTTGATGTCAGAGATCAATAAACTACTATCAGTCAAGGCAGTCACCTCAAGTCCATACCATGCCCAGAGTAACGGATGCATTGAGAGGCTTAATGGTACCCTTAAATCCATGTTAAAGAAAACCTGTGCTGATCATCCTGAGGATTGGGACAGATATATTCCAGCTGTGCTATTTGCCTTTAGGGAAGTACCTAATGATTCTCTCAAATTTTCACCCTTTGAGCTTCTCTATGGCAGGAACGTGAGAGGTCCATTGAGCATATTGCATGAACTTTGGGCTAACGAACAGTTTGACGAGAAGATTAGAAATTCTTACCATCATGTCCTTGATTTTCGAAACAGGTTGGAGAAGTCGGCAGAGTTGGCAGTCACCCACTCAGAAGCTAGTAGTGATCAATATAAGATGTACTTTGACCGGAAGTGTAAGCCGAGGAAGCTGAAGGCTGGTGATGAGGTACTGTTGCTGCTGCCTACTAATAATAACAAACTGTTGATGCAATGGAAAGGTCCCTATGCTGTGCTACAGGTAAAGAACAATGTTGATTATGTCATTGATGTGAGGGGTAAATCCAGGTTGTATCACATCAACATGCTCAAGAGGTTTTACAGGAGACAGAAGGATGATGATAATGTTGCTGTAGTTTCACATGCTATTGTTTCTTCTCCAGAATTCTTCTGTAATGCAGTGGCTACAGGTATTGTGGAGGCGAATGATGATGAGGAGAATGATTACTATTCTAGTATACCTCTTTGCAACGTTGGTCAAAACTCTGACATTAATATCAATCCTGATCTTTCAGAGTCCCAGAAAGCAGACCTCGAGGCCATACTGGATCAGTTTCCAGATGTTGTATCAGCTATCCCAGGTAGAACAGAGTCTGCAGTGCATCGTATCAGACTAACTTCTCAGGTACCAGTCCGTAAGAAACCTTACCCTATGCCTAAACATCTCCAGCAAGTATTTGATGATGAGGTTCAAAGAATGCTGGATCTTGGAGTTATAGAGCCTTCAGACTCGCCATACTGTTCACCTGTTGTGTTAGTGAAGTGAAATGATTCTTACAGGTTGTGCATTGATTTTAGGGCTTTGAATGACATAATCGTGTTCGATGCAGAGCCTATGCCCACAGAGATGATTACCTTACTGAATTTGTTGATGACAAGCATATCTCCGAATTAGATATGAATAAGGGTTACTGGCAAATTCCCTTGGACCTTGATTCGAAGATATGTACTGCGTTTGCTACAACGCAAGGATTAATGCAATTCACTTGTATGCCCTTTGGTTTAAAGACTGCTTGTGCAATTTTCATTAAGCTGATGAGGAAGGTTACTAGAGATCTTGAGAATACTGCCTGCTATTTCGACAACCTTGTGATTCATAACAAAGACTGGGATTCTCATCTTAAACACTTGACTAATGCGCTTGATAGATTTAGAGAGCATGGGTTAACCGTAGGATCAAAGAAGTGTTTCTTGGGGTTTCCATCCATCAAGTATCTAGGCTATTCTTTGGGGGAGAATAAGTTGTCACCCCTTGGGGATAGAGTGAATGCCATTCAAGAGTTAACCTTACCTGCTACTAAGTCACGACTGCGATCCTTCATGGGTACTATGAACTTCTATAGGCAGTTTGTTCCCAATTTTGCAGATCTTGCTAGTCCTTTAACAGATATGCTTAGGAAAGGATGTCCTAATAAACTGCAATGGACACTTGAGCTGGAGGAAAGGTTCCGTTCCCTGAATAAAACCCTGGTTAACCAGCCTATTCTGAGGCTACCTAACTTAGAAAAGACTTTTTATCTCAGGACTGATGCCAGCGGTGAAGGTCTGGGAGCTGCCCTTCTGCAGGAGGCTGATGGAGTGCTGATGCCTGTCTGCTATGAGAGTCGTAAGCTACTAGACAGGGAAAAAAATTATTCAGCTATTGAGCGTGAGGGTTTAGCTGTGGTGTGGAGTATAGAACACTTCCATCAGTATTTGTATGGTACAAAGTTCATCCTGCAAACTGATCATCAGCCACTGACCTATATTAAAAACATGCAGAATTCTAACAGGTTAATGAGGTGGGCCCTGGTTCTTCAGTCCTATGCCTTCAGAGTGGAGTACATAAAGGGTAAGGATAATGTCTTTGCAGACCTTCTTAGCAGATCCTAGGTCATGATTCACATCCCATCAAAGGAATACTTAAATACCTGATTTTATCTATATTCCATGTAATATAGTTGGTGAGGGGGTATTGTCAGGAATATTGTGTCGTATTGCTTTGATAGGTGTGAATAATCTGGTTAGGCTGTCTGATCATAGATGGCGTCGTTCATGATAGAGAGTGTTGTGTGTGCGTGTGTATGCGTTGGTGAGTTTCAATTTTGGATTCGATGCTTTAAGAGACTGTGATACTGTACAGGTATGCGTGCTAGTGTAGATTGATTCATTTGAGTTTCAGATGGTTTGTTAGTGTAAGTGATAGTTGTATAATTAATTTCTTCTTTTCTTTGAGGTGGGTGTTCGGGGTATCGAATGTTGATTCAGTGTGTGTTTTGACTTTTATGAATTATTGAGAGGTGATTTGGTAGAGGACTTAACTCTCCCAGACATATATGACGCGATCGCGTCATATGGACTTATTATATTGCTAGAAAATAAGTTTATGATGCAATTGAGCCGGTTTTTTGGCTGGTAAGTCCGATAAGTTAGATGTACATGTGGAAACATCTAGCAACCCCCTAGCGTCCCTGTGAGGGCCCCGTGGTGGTAGAGAGGGTCCGTTTCTTCCCATCAGCCAGCCTAGTAGGTGGGTATGTGCGGCCCTTTAAACCAAGGGGCCTCCATTTTGCCCAGCCTAGCTGGTATTACCACCCTAATATAACCCAAACGAAGTGCTATATCGTTGGGTTATCGATGGATTATTGTGTTATTCTTATTTAGGGTATAAAAACCATGTTAGTGAAGTGTTTTGCTAGTCTGGTGTACGTGACCAAGGTGGGCTCCACGAGGGGCCATGGTTTCGCTTGTTTGTGGATCACTTTCATACCATATTGAGTCGATTATATTGCTATTTATCACTTGAAGTAGTGACCCCCCCTGGGGGTTAGGGAATAGAATATGCCCCACGTGCCTTCTGCGTGTCGTAAGAGGCGACTAAAGAGGTTGGGTCGGTGGGCTTGCGACCCCCACCCGGAAAAAATATCTAAGCAAAGAAAAACGAATGAATAGCCTCGGATGCGGACGGAACCAACGTTGACGAACCACGACCGACTAAGGACATGCCTTCGGACATTCTGAGAATGGCTACGTGGAATGTTAGTGGCATGAATGATGGCACAAAAGAGAAAGAGGTTCTGGAAGTGTTAGTGAATGCCAGGCTGGATGTATGTGGAATGACAGAGACCAAATGGAAAGGTTCAGATGTGAGAGAGTGGGAGTGTGGAATGGGTGTGTGTGCTGGAGTGAGTGAAGGAACAGCGAGAGAAGGTGCATGTTTGTTTGTAAGTAGCAAATGGAAGGAATGTGTAAGAGAGTATGGGTCTGTGGGTTCAAGGATTGTGTGGGTGAGAATGAAAGTAGGAATACAAACGTGGGTGATTGTATGCGTGTATGCCCCGACAGAGGATATACTTTAAAGAAAGAAAGAGGAGTTCTGGATGAATGTGGAGGCGTGCCTGGAGAAGTTTGACAAGAACGAAAGAATATTTCTGATTGGGGATATGAATGGTAAGGTGGGTGATAGGAAAGTTGAGGGAGTGGTGGGAGGGTGGGGGGTACCATCGTGAATGGGAATGGTAGTGCACTTGTGGACATATGTGTGGGGAGGAGGCTGTGGATAGCCAACACCTTCTTCCGACACAGAATGATCCACAGGTGCACGTGGAAACGGATGTTGACGATGAAGGATAAGACAGTGGTGGAACGAAAGTCATTGATTGATTATGTATGTGTGGATGAACGAATGAAGAAATCTGTGATGGATGCTAGGGTGTATAGGGGTATTGGAGGGGGTCTGTCTGATCATTATGTAGTGGTAGCTAAGGTTAGGATACAAAAGAAGTGGGTGAGGAGAGCGGGAGGGAGGCGAGAGGAGGGTGGAATGGTGAGGAGGGTGGAGAGGTTGCAGGAGGAGGAAGTCAGGGAGGAGTACAGGAGAGCAGTGGAAAGAAGACTAGGTGGGTTCGACCTGGAAGTTATGGAGGAAGTGGAGGAGATGAGCAAGGTGTTTAAGGATGAGATCTGTGCAGCATGTGAGGAGGTGTGTGGAGTGAGGAGAAGAGGGAGGGGAGTGAAAGGTACAGCATGGTGGACAGAAGAGGTAAGAATAGCTGTGGAAGAAAAGAAGAAAGCATATAGAGAGTGGTTGGGTAGTAGAGGGAATGAAGATTCCGAGAGACAGAAACGAGCGAGGTACATGGAGAGTAAGAGGGTGGTGAAGAGAGTAGTGAAGGAAAGTAAGAGAAGAGTAGATGAGGAATTTGGAAGGAATCTGAGTGTAAAATGGAGGGAGAGTAAGAAACTGTTCTGGAAAGAAGTCAAGAAAGTTAGGGAAGGTAGCAAGGGAAACAGTAAGGGTGTGAAAGATAAGAATGGGAGAATGCTAGCCGAGAAGCAAGAGAGAGTCGAAAGATGGAGGGAGTACTTCAGTGAGTTGCTAAATGAAAGGAATGAAGAGCCAGCAAACATAGCTGGATATGGTATGGGAGGGAGAAGAAGAGAAGTAGTGGAGGAGGAGGTGGGGATCAGGAGGTCAGAAGTGTGGGAAGCCATGAAAAGAGTGAAGTTGGGGAAAGCACCAGGAACAGATGGAGTGTGTGGGGAAATGTTGAGGTATGGTGGTGAGATAGTGATAGAATGGGTATGGAAAATGTGCAAACTAGCATGGGAGAAGGGGAGTGCACCCGATGACTGGAAGACTGGCATAATAGTCCCCTTATATAAGGGCAAAGGGGAAAGAGGAGTGTGTGGTAACCACCGAGGAATATGTCTTCTAAGCGTAGTAGGGAAGGTATACAGTAGAGTAGTGATTGAGAGAGTGAGAGTGAGAACGGAGAAATAGATAGGCGACGAGCAGGGAGGTTTTAGGAAGGGAAGAGGATGTGTAGATCAAATTTTTACCCTGAATTGTGTTGTGGAGAAGTATCTGGAGAAGAAACAAAAGGTGTATGTTGCCTTTATGGACTTGGAGAAGGCCTATGACAGAGTGGATAGAGAAGGTTTGTGGAAAGTACTTAGAATATACGGAGTAGAGGGCAAGTTGCTGAAAGCAGTGAAGAGCATGTATGAGGGTGCAAAGGCGGCAGTACGTGTGGAGTGAGCAGAGAGAGTTCTTTGACCTGAATGTTGGTTTGAAACAGGAGTGTGTGATGTCCCCGTGGTTGTTTACTGTATATATGGATGGAGTTATGAAAGAAATACTATCAAGAGCAGTGGATGTTGGTGTATCGCTGAAAAGGGAGGGAATTGAGTGGAAGCTACCTATACTGCTGTTTGCGGATGATACAGTTCTGATGAGTGATAATGAATGGGAGTTGCAGGGTCTGGTAAATGAGTTTGGAACAGTGTGCGAAAAACGGAATTTGAAGGTAAATACGGGGAAGAGCAAGGTTATGGTCTTCGAAAGGGGTGAAGTCACAGAGTGTGAGGTGAAGCTGAACGGTCAGGCTATGGAGATCGTCAACTCTTTTAAGTATCTGGGCAGTGTGTTGAGTAAAGATGGGACTATGGATGAAGAGGTGCGGGAGAGGGTACAACAGGGGAAGAGGGTTGTAGGAACGCTAAAAGCAGTAACAAGAAATAGGGTGGTCCGTATGGAAGTGAAGAAGTCCTTGCATGACCGTGTGGTAATCCTGACACTGACTTACGGAAGCGAAGCATGGACGTTGGTTGAGAGACTCGGACCAAGAGTGAGAGCAGTGGAAATTAATTACTTAAGGAGTGCGTGCGGAGTTACATGGAGGGATAGACAGACTAATGAGGAAGTAAGAAGGAGGTGTGGTGTGGAGGTAGATGTGCTGGAAAGTGTGAAAAGGAACAACTTGAGATGGTTCGGCCATATGGAACGTATGGAAAGCGAGAGAATGACTAAGAGGGTGTACGAGAGCGAGGTGGAGGGACAGAGGGGGAGAGGTAGACCGAATATGAGGTGGAAGGATGGAGTGAGGAACTACATGAACGAAGGCGGTGCTGGTTGGGGGGAGGGGCGTCGACTGACTGGGGACAGAGGTGCATGGGGGCGGTTCGTTCGTGGCCACCCCTTCGGGGATCACGGCGTCGGGCAATAGATAGATAGATAGATAGATAGATAGTAGTGTATTTTACTTGTATAAGTGTTTCTTAGTGAAAACACTTTTATTACTGGTCGAGCATTCTCTGGTGTAGGCTACGTGACCAAGGTGGTGGAGCCCACGAGGGGCCATGCTTTTTGCCAAACGTTTTGCTTGTTTGTGGAACACTTTCATATAAATATCAGTCCATTATATTGCTATTTATCCGTTCAAGTAGTGTATCTTACCTTGTATTAGTGTTTCTTAGTGAAAAAACTTTCATTACTGGTCGAGCATATGTCGCCATGCTCCCTCAGCCCTGTGCATTTTTGCTCGATAATTTAGTGGTGGAAAGTGCTTGCATTTTTGCTCGATAATTTATTGGTGGAATGTGCTTGGGAGGTAAGTTTTTTATGGGCAAAAGCACTACATATACGGCTTGGTGGCCACGAGGGAATCTCAGCAGTGTGAGTAAGTACAGTCAACATTTTTGGTGGTGGTGGTGGTGGTGGTGGTGATGGTGATGGTGGTGGTGATGGTGATGGTGGTGGTGATGATGGTGGTGGTGGTGATGGTCGGGGTGGTGGTGGTGGTGGAGTGTTGGTGGAGATGGTGGTGGTGTTGACACCAATAGGGTAGGGTCCCTTTTCTGACCGTGGGTCAGGTCAGAAAATGAACCCAACCCTATTTGTGTCAACACCACCACCATCTCCACCAACACCACCACCATCTCCACCAACACCACCACCATCTCCACCACCACCACCATTTTATTATTTTTATTATTTGTGTTTAGGCCTATTTTATTATTTGTATTATTATTATTTATTATTATACCTGTTATTCCTGTGTATGGGATCACCCATAAAAAAGTATTTATATTTGTATTTCATTTATATTTTTGCTTTATTATATTATAATTTATTATTATTATTATTATTATTATTATTATTATTATTTATTATTTATTATTATTTATTATTATACCCAACATAAATGTCCCCCACCACAAACTCTTATTATATATAATTATATATATTCTGACATACGGAGCCCTGTATGTTAATTTAAGAGTTAGAATTAGAGTTGAAGGAGCCGAACTACCCAAACGGTGAAGCGAGTGGGGAAACTACCTCGCCCGCATACCTGCAAACAAGCCTTCACACCTGCGTGCGTCATAGGGGACTCTGCAAACTACCTCGATGCCACGATGCTATGACGTATGATCGACGCCGGGAGCTGTGATTGGACCAGGCACCTGCTATGCAACTCGAGGAGCTATGATAGGGGCGCGCACCATCACTCGCCTCCTGATTCGTTCCTACACCATCATTGTTTGGTATATAAGACCCGAGTTGTGGGCATTCAAATCAGTCTCATTTGGAGTTGGGGAAGGTGAACTTGCAGCTGGAGGAAGACGGGGTGAAGTATTATAATGGGATTGTGACTGTCAGTCAGATTATATAAATGTGTGTTAAGTGTGTTCGGTGTAAACACTTACGTTATGTTGGTTAGTGAGATATGTGATTGGGAATTAACGTGAACGCTACTATTATGTGTTTAACTATTTGATTGCGAATTAACGTTAACGCTACTATTATTGTGTACTTAAACTATTTGATTGCGAATTAACGTTAACGCTACTATTATTGTGTACTTAAACTATTTGATTGCGAAGTAACGTTAACGCTATTATTATGTACTTAACTATTTTAGTTGACTAACTTGTGGACTAAAGCAACTCTTTAAGTAATTGGGTTATGATGAAAGTAATACTATTGTTTTATATTAATACTTACGAGTTCTTTCATTTTCTTTGAATTAAGCTTACATTGCTTAACGGTGCTTAGTACGGTGATGCTATTGTCTCATATTAGTAATATCGCCTTAGACTAACATGGCTGTGTTAATATTACTTATAGTGATTTCCTAAGCTGAAGAAAATTCTTTTGCTTCAAAATATTATATTTTGCTTTTCATATTATTTGAGTGAGACCTGAATCGAATCTATGAAACGATCCTGTAACTTTATTTACTCATAATCAAACCAATGTTACGTGGTTAAGAAATACATTTAACTAATTATTAAATATATATCTAACTTTTTATGTGACTTTGATATTACTCCTGATGATGATAATAATAATATAATCCTATTAAGGTAAGACAAGAACCAAGAATAATTACATTAAATATAAATAAAAGGACATAGAAGAAAACTATCTATTCATTTCAAAAAAGGGTAAGAGACAGAAATATTCTTACTTTAATATTTATCTTTCAAGACTTTTTATAGAATTAATAGTCCTTCTTTAGATATAACTTATTCGGTTCATAACCATAGCCTACTAAGCTTCGGTTAAATAATAATTCTTTATAAATACTACATGACTTTAATTAGTTTCAGTTTTTTTCATAATTAAAGAGTATCAGTCAATAAAGGATACTAAGTCCTAAGATCCAAAAGGAAAGGAAGCAACAACAGGAAATAATTTTATTAGATTTTACTTTTGTTTTGCCTTCAGCTGACTGATACCTTAATATATATCTCTGTGCTATCTAGATTCATCAAGTTAACCACTTGAGGATCAAGATACGTAACAGAAGAGTGGCGACCTTGCCAGGATTCGTTTCATACAGTTTCACTCAGTTTCATTAACGTTTCACTTCTTAAAAATCAAATATTAATCATGCCTCGACTAATTAATGAAGAAGATGCTAGAGTTTTCATAGAATCAGAACCCACAGCCCCTGATATTGACTGTCTGTCAAAATCTGAACTGAAAGTGCTTGCCTCACATCTCCAATTAACTGTCTCAAACATGTCCAAAGTAGAAGTGGCTCAGACCATAAAGACCCACCTGTTCCCTGTAGAAGGCGGGGAGGGTGACGGAGCAGTTGGTGGGATACCTAGCCCACTTGATGAACAATTGCCACCTGGTTTGATCGGTGATCAAGTACTGGAACTAGCCAGACTAAAAATAGAACTAGCCAGAATAAATGCCGAACAAGCCAGAGCAAATGCCGAAGAAGCCAGCATAAAAGCCAGAGCAAATACCGAAGAAGCCAGCATAAAAGCCAGAGCAAATGCCGAACAAGCAAACGCAAGTATAGAACTAGCCAGAATAAATGCCAGTGCAACGACCGAACAATGTGAATATCAATATCGTACGGCTCAACTAAATGTCAATACAAATGCTCCCGAAATTGCTCCCCCTCTGGGATTGACTATGACTAGTGTCATTCCACCTTTCACTGAGGATAATGTGCAGGATTTCTTTGTTTTGTTTGAGGAAGTTGCTGGAGGTATGAAGTGGACAAGAGATCAATGGCCTTTTATGTTACAAACTGTTTTGACAGGGCAGGCTCGAGCCACGTATTTGTCAGAAGTAGCAGAAGTTAGGCAGGATTATGACAATCTCAAAGAAGCTATCCTAAAAACCTATCAATTGCAGCCTGAGGCTTACAGGCAATCTTTCCGTAAAAACCAGAAGAAAGTAGAAGAAACCCATAAGGTATTTGCCAGGACCATGACTAAAACTTTCAATCATTGGGTAAAGAGTAAGAAAGTCACAAGCTACAACGATCTGAAGGAGTTGGTCCTGTTAGAAAATTTCCTATGGAAAATTGATTCTTCTGTATCCTATCATTTAAAGGGGAAAAAGGTAGATTGTCTTGCCGACGCTGCTGACATGGCTGACACATACGTGCTCAACAACAAATTTCGTGGAAAGAAGCCCTACGATAATTCTAGCTCTAATTTTAAGTATCCCAATCACAAATCTGACAGACCCAGTCACAAGCCTATAACGTCTTCCCCAGCTAGCCAAAACCGAATTGTTCCCCCAACTAAAAATGCGACTCAGGGCAATGGTAACAGAGGTGGGCCCCAAACTAATAGTAATGCTCAAAGAGGGAACGTTCCCGTATCCCCAAAAGTATGTACTTTTTGTGGCAAGAGAGGCCACCTAGCTTATCAGTGCTGGGCCAAGGAGAGAACCGAGAGATCGGGGCAGACAGTTGCCGCCGTATCTCAAACTCCATATGTGCCTGTAATGCAGGACTCCCGACAGAAGGAGTACCTAGCACCAAAAGTTCCTTTAATGCAAGACTCTCGACAGAAGGAGTACCTAGCAGCTAACGTAAAACATCTAGACAGGGGTGTAGTAGCATGTGTGGTGCAACCCACTAGGGTTAAGCCAATAATAATTTCACCATCAGTGCAGGACAGTTACCGTCCCTTTATTTCATCTGGCAACGTGAGATTAAATGGTTGTATGCATGAGGTAAAAATTCTGAGAGACACAGGTTCTACTAGCACCCTCATGGTGAATCCTTACACTGAGTGCCCACCTGGCGAACCAGTTGTAATGAGAGGTGCTGGAGGCCAGTTTTATGCATACTTGGTAAAAGGCGAAATTGAATGCGAGTTACTACAGGGTGAGGCCACCATAGCTTTGTGTAGGTCCCAAGATATCCCTGTGCCTGGGGTAACGCTCCTTTTGGGGAATGATGTAGCAGGTGAGAAGGTCCGACCAGACCCCATTTTGTCACTTTCCCCTGTTAACGAGCCACTAACCGGTGAGCTCGAAAAGGAGATGCCAACAGTTTTCCCTGTGTGTGCTGTCACACGTTCAATGTCTCAAGTAGCAGTTCCCTCCGACAGAAATGTACCGAATGTAAGAGTTGATGAAAGGGATGATGAGAGTGTGAATGACGCTCCTACTGTGCCTGATGATGTGACTGAGGTGAATTTATCTGACACCTTTATGGCTCATCTTGACCCTAACGATGACCATGAAACCCCTCCAAATTGTCCTAGTGGCCTGGTAGAGCTACAGAGAGATGATAGTGAATGCAAGGAGTTAGCTACCAGGTCCGTGAGTGAAGAGGAATGTGAGAAGGAGGGTGGTGAATGTTTCTACCTCAAAGGAGGAGTATTGTGGCGAAGATGGAGACCGCCACACAGACCAATCGATGACGGGGCTTGGGACGTCCATCAAGTAGTAGTCCCCAAACCTTGTCGTAAAGATATCGTGGAAATGGCACATTGTATACCATTGGCAGGACACCTAGGTGTGAGAAAAACTCTAGACAGAATCAGAGCCCACTTTTACTGGCCAGGAATGCGTGCAGATGTAGTGGAGTGTTGTAGAGTGTGTCACACTTGCCAGATGACAGGAAAACCCAATCAGAAGGTGCCTGTACATCCTCTGGTGCCCTTGCCCGTTTTCGAGAATCCTTTTACTCGGGTGGTAGTAGACATTGTAGGCCCATTGCCTAAGACTTCCCAAGGTAACATTTATTTATTAACTATCATGGACATGGCAACTCGCTACCCAGAGGCTATACCCTTAAGGACTACCTCTGCTCCAACTGTCATCAAGGAACTGCTCAAATTCTTCACCAGAATGGGTTTCCCCCATGAGGTGCAAAGTGATCAAGGAACTAATTTTACCTCTAACATTTTTCAGCAGTCCCTGAAGGAGTTGGGTATCGAGCATGTTAAGTCTAGCACCTACCACCCAGAGAGTCAAGGGGTTCTCGAACGATATCATCAGACATTAAAAGGAATGTTACGTAAATATTGTACAGAGACCGGAGTTGAGTGGGATAAGGGGGTACCTTTTCTTTTATTTGCTACTCGTGAGGTTCCAACTGAATCCCTGGGTTTTTCCCCTAATGAGCTAGTTTTCGGTCACCAGGTAAGAGGTCCTTTGCAACTATTGCAGGATAGCCTAGTTGGCCAGGAGGGGAACCAAAACCTCCTCAAGTATGTTTCAGATTTCAAAACCCGGCTGATATCCTCATGTGAGTTTGCCGCTCAAAACCTGACCGTAGCTAAAAGCTCCATGAAGAAATGGTATGACAGAAAAGCCCGTGAGAGGGAGTTTCAGCCCGGTGATGAGGTTTTGGTCCTGCTCCCCCTTTTTGGCCAACCATTATCTGCCAAGTTCAGAGGCTCATATAAGATCATTCGGAGGGTGAGCATTACCGATTATCTAGTAACTACCCCAGACAGGAGAAAGCCCACGCAAGTATTCCATATAAATATGTTGAAACCCTACCATAGGTCCCCTGATTCCTCTCTTCCAGATTCTCCCACTGTGGCAGTGAATGTCAGGACCTGTGAACAGCCTGGTGCGGACGAAGTTTTCAGTTCTCTTACTGACTCGCAACAGACTGTTCCAGAGCCTGAAGGTATCCATGCAGACTTTGACTTGTCATGTAGCCTATCCAACTTTCAGTATAATTCAGTGGCTTGGAGGGAATTACCATCTAAACTATGTCATCTTCCCTCTGATCAAGCGAACCAACTAATCTCTGTTTTATCTCAGTCTCCCAGTGTGTTCCGTGATACTCCAGGGCTCACTTCTTTGGCCGTGCACGACATCGACGTAGGGGATGCAACTCCCATTAAACTATCCCCCTACCGTGTCTCACCACAACGCAGGAGTATACTGCAGGTCGAGCTTTACTTAAATTTTTCAAACCAGCTGATCACAAGGGCCTTCAGCCAGTGGAGTAGTCCGGTCATACTTGTGCCAAAGCCAGACGGGAGCCATAGGTTTTGTAGGGACTATAGGCAAGTCAATGCTGTCACAAAGAACGATACCTACCCACTGCCACGGATCAAAGATTGCATTTACCAGTTTGGCCTCATACAGCAGTAAGTTTAATTTAATGAGAGGATTTTGGCAATTAGCTCTCCCTTGTAGCGAGGTAAATATCATGCTTTTGTAGTGCGCTTTTAAGCCTTCAGCTGTGAGATGCCTTGCAGTTCGAATAACGCTCCAGCTACGTTCCGGCTATGTTCTGATGTGGTACCTGGAGACGTTGCCTACTTTGGGTGATATCCTTATTATATCCTCATTATAATCTTGCTGTTGCCAATCTGGTGGTGAATCTATTTATGTATTCTGTTTAATATTATGTACTGTACTCCTTAAACTCTTTTCTAGGGGGGAGGTCTGACATACACGGAGCCCTGTATGTTAATTTAAGAGTTAGAATTAGAGTTGAAGGAGCCGAACTACCCAAACGGTGAAGCGAGTGGGGAAACTACCTCGCCCGCATACCTGCAAACAAGCCTTCACACCTGCGTGCGTCATAGGGGACTCTGCAAACTACCTCGATGCCACGATGCTATGACGTATGATCGACGCCGGGAGCTGTGATTGGACCAGGCACCTGCTATGCAACTCGAGGAGCTATGATAGGGGCGCGCACCATCACTCGCCTCCTGATTCGTTCCTACACCATCATTGTTTGGTATATAAGACCCGAGTTGTGGGCATTCAAATCAGTCTCATTTGGAGTTGGGGAAGGTGAACTTGCAGCTGGAGGAAGACGGGGTGAAGTATTATAATGGGATTGTGACTGTCAGTCAGATTATATAAATGTGTGTTAAGTGTGTTCGGTGTAAACACTTACGTTATGTTGGTTAGTGAGATATGTGATTGGGAATTAACGTGAACGCTACTATTATGTGTTTAACTATTTGATTGCGAATTAACGTTAACGCTACTATTATTGTGTACTTAAACTATTTGATTGCGAATTAACGTTAACGCTACTATTATTGTGTACTTAAACTATTTGATTGCGAAGTAACGTTAACGCTATTATTATGTACTTAACTATTTTAGTTGACTAACTTGTGGACTAAAGCAACTCTTTAAGTAATTGGGTTATGATGAAAGTAATACTATTGTTTTATATTAATACTTACGAGTTCTTTCATTTTCTTTGAATTAAGCTTACATTGCTTAACGGTGCTTAGTACGGTGATGCTATTGTCTCATATTATGAGACACCACCACCACCGTCCTGGTGGTGTAATGGTTAAGGCGGCAAAAATATGTGTGTGATAACCCGGGTTCGAATCCCGGTGGATCATATATACTTTAATTAATTTCATTGGGGGTGTGGTGGTGAGATTAATAAAAAATAATATTTGTAATATCGCCTTAGACTAACATGGCTGTGTTAATATTACTTATAGTGATTTCCTAAGCTGAAGAAAATTCTTTTGCTTCAAAATATTATATTTTGCTTTTCATATTATTTGAGTGAGACCTGAATCGAATCTATGAAACGATCCTGTAACTTTATTTACTCATAATCAAACCAATGTTACGTGGTTAAGAAATACATTTAACTAATTATTAAATATATATCTAACTTTTTATGTGACTTTGATATTACTCCTGATGATAATAATAATATAATCCTATTAAGGTAAGACAAGAACCAAGAATAATTACATTAAATATAAATAAAAGGACATAGAAGAAAACTATCTATTCATTTCAAAAAAGGGTAAGAGACAGAAATATTCTTACTTTAATATTTATCTTTCAAGACTTTTTATAGAATTAATAGTCCTTCTTTAGATATAACTTATTCGGTTCATAACCATAGCCTACTAAGCTTCGGTTAAATAATAATTCTTTATAAATACTACATGACTTTAATTAGTTTCAGTATTTTTCATAATTAAAGAGTATCAGTCAATAAAGGATACTAAGTCCTAAGATCCAAAAGGAAAGGAAGCAACAACAGGAAATAATTTTATTAGATTTTACTTTTGTTTTGCCTTCAGCTGACTGATACCTTAATATATATCTCTGTGCTATCTAGATTCATCAAGTTAACCACTTGAGGATCAAGATACGTATATATATATATATATATATATATATATATATATATATATATATATATATATATATATATATATATATATATAATTATTATATATATAATTATATATAATCTATAATCTATATATATAATATAAGTCGTGTTTATGTATTTATCTATGTTATGCCCCCTCCCGCTCCATCCCCCCCCCATTATACCTCCCTCCCCCCCTCCCTCCCCCCCCATTATCCCTCCCCTCCCCTTCCCCCTCCCCCCATATATATATATATATATATAT
This sequence comes from Lithodes maja, assembly GCA_037953745.1. NCBI lineage: Eukaryota > Metazoa > Arthropoda > Malacostraca > Decapoda > Lithodidae > Lithodes > Lithodes maja. The sequence goes on from JBAKBP010002245.1 coordinate 140,260, forward strand.
ATATATATATATATAATTTTTTTGTTTTATTAATTTTTTTTTTTGGGTGGGGGAGGGTTATTTTTTATTTTTATTTTATTTTTCTAATTGTAGATTGATATAATATATATATATATATATATATATATATATAATTATTATATATATAATTATATATAATCTATAATCTATATATATAATATAATTCGAGTTTATGTATTTATCTATGTTATCCCCCTCCCCCCTCCCTCCCCCTCCCCCATATATATATATATATATATTTTTTTTTTTTTTTTTTTTTTTTGGGTGGGGGAGGGTTATTTTTTATTTTTATTTTATTTTTCTAATTGTAGATTGAATATAATATATATATATATATATATATATATATATATATATATATGCTCTGGCCCAATCCCCATTTTGGGGGTAGCCGACTCAAGACAGAGCAAGAACAGGGAAAACACAAAAACAACATAAAACAAAAAAATAAACACAGATAAAAAGCACAAACTCACACACATCCAGGTCACCCAGGAGAAGACCCAGAGACCAGGGTTACCAAGGTCGCTCCATCACTCCCCCAGCCCCTGACCACCCGGAGAGGTTCCGATCTCGGCAGGCAGACGTGCAGCGGAGCCAAAGCCACAAGCCCTCCCACCACACTTCCAGGCACACCCTTCATATTAATCGTCCCCCCGGGCCAGGCGCCTGATGGACTATTATCTAGTCGAACTTGCGCCCGACCCCTTACTCCAAATGACCAAGTGTTCACTCAACTATTCACAAGCATTCTCCATTCACTCCTGTCCACCACCACTTCCCCTGCCTGATCTATAGTCATTCCTCTATCATCCAAAGCCTTTCTTACAGTCTCTCCATCTCAATGGGGGTCTTCCTGCCCTTCTATCTCCCCTTGTACCTGACTCACATATTCTCTTTGTAAGCCTTTCATCTCCCATTCGTTCAACATGACCATACCAGCTCAGCACCCTTCTGTCCACTCTGGCTGACAAATGTTCCTGCTGCCCCACTCTCGTACGTATCTCTTCATTCCTCAATCTGTCTAAGAGTAACTCCACACATACTCCTCAAGCAGCTCATCTCCATCACATCCAGCCCTCTTTTCTCCTTTTTCTTCAGAGCCCATGTCTCAGCCCCATACATCACTGTTGGCACAACAATTCCTTGATACAGTGCACTTTTTACTTTCACTCCGAGATTTCTCGTCTTTCACGAGAAATATTATATATTATATATATATATATATTATATATATAATATAATTCATGTTTATGTATTTATCTATGTTATGCTCCCTCCCCCTCCCTCCCCCCCCCCCCCATTATACCTCCCTCCCCTCCCCACCTCTCCTCCCCCCCTCCCCTCCCTCCCCCTCCCCCTCCCTCCTCCCCCCATTATACCTCCCTCCCCCCTCCCCTCCCCCCCTCCCCCCATATATATATATATATATATATATATATATATATATATATATATATATAATATATATTATTTTTGTTTTTTTTTGGGTGGGGGAGGGTTATTTTTTATTTTTATTTTATTTTTCTAATTGTAGATTGATATAATATATATATATATATATATATTGTGACGCACCCAGTGCGTGGCAACGTAACCTGATTGTACTCCTTGGTACTCCACTGTACCACCACGGTACCGCGCTGTACCATGCTGGCTGCTTATATTGAGTGTGACAACGTATAACTATGTTCTTTGTATCTCTGCAAAGGTCTCGTCATTTGCTAACCAGTGGTGGGTTTTGTTTTAAGCCATGTCGAGACCTTCCATTTAATATGTAGTATCGATAGAGAAGTTGATAGATAAGACAGTGGGAATTCAGAGAGAGAGAGTGAGTTAGACTTCAGAGCGAGAGGGTAGCGGTGCGCCACGCTGCCGGGGGGGTGGTTGCCAGACGTATGGACCGGTTGGCAGCCCTGCGCTTATAGCTAGGTGCGACAGGGTTGGTAGTACATTGCCGCCTGCCTATGCTGCCTGGGCTGCCCATGTTGTCGTACAGCACATTGCCTGGAGGCTCGCTGTGTGCTCTATGACCAGGTTGCCTAGAACCTTTGAGATTCTAACATCCCTTGCCCTCTCTCCCAATTTCTCACGGTTGCACTCTTTCTCTCTGACGACATTACTCTCATTTCATTCTTCTCTCTATTTAAATGCATACCCTTCCCTTGAGGTTCTAAAGGAGTTTCAGCACTCACCTCTCGTATTACTCTTAGGACAAGCATATATTTACATGTATTAGATTTAAGGGGTTAATGTGAACAGCGATCTTCTTGATGAGGATAGTTGGTGAACGTTCTACATGTTCACGAGTTATATGCCCAGCTCATCATCCAATTTGTGACTAGACTAGTGCCATGTGTAAGAGCCCGACCATGCCCAGGAGTTGTCTGTAGAGGGGCGAGGACTTAGCCTTGATTTGCCTACCGAGCCAGGAGCGAGTGTAGTACCAGAGACTACAGCTCGCTCGTAGTGCCGGTATAGTAGAGTAACGTAATTTATCTGTCCTTGTGTTCTCTGCAGTCTTTTCCTGGGTTCTCGCTTTCGGTGCTGGGACTCGTTGTTCCTGTGACTTGGCCTGCTAGCTAGAACACATGGGGATGATGAGTGGGTTATATCTTTATTTTACTATGCATTGCAGCTCTCTTTAAGTTTATGTATGTAACACTTTACAATACACATTACTCACACACAAGACAACACTATTAATACTTTCATGTATCAATTAACTGCACTGTCGTTTTGCTGCTGTGTCCGGAGTTCCGTTGCGTAGGGCGCACACGGACTCAGAGGGGAGACAGAGTGAGAGAAGCGAAGTAGCCTATGCGGTAGTAGGCTACCGGCGCAGTACTGTTGCCTGCAACCTTTTAGTTATTCCAAGTATAGATTCATTATTACAATAAGTGACTACTGTTTATGTTCCTTCCATGTGTATTATTAGGTATCTACTGGATCATGAACATCTTGTATGCTACATGCTAGTGCATGTTAGTAGGGGACAGTTATTCTAGTGCACGCGCTTTCAAATAGGCGTGTACATTTGTCATTTAGCATTTCACTGTCATACCTTTAGCCTGCTTCTATTCTACATTATTAGAGGCTTAATATTAACGTAGTTTCTTGAGTATTGCATTTCTTTAGTAATAACGTAACCTATAAATTATTTATTTATTTTTAACCCCCCTGGGGGTTAGGGAATAGAATATGCCCCACGTGCCTTCTGCGTGTCGTAAGAGGCGACTAAAGAGGTTGGGTCGGTGGGCTTGCGACCCCCACCCGGAAAAAATATCTAAGCAAAAAAAACGAACGAACAGCCTCGGATGCGGACGGAACCAACGTTGACCAACCACGACCGACTAAGGACATGCCTTCGGACATTCTGAGAATGGCTACGTGGAATGTTAGTGGCATGAATGATGGCACAAAAGAGAGAGAGGTTCTGGAAGTGTTAGTGAATGCCAGGCTGGATGTATGTGGAATGACAGAGACCAAATGGAAAGGTTCAGATGTGAGAGAGTGGGAGTGTGGAATGGGTGTGTGTGCTGGAGTGAGTGAAGGAACAGCGAGAGAAGGTGCATGTTTGTTTGTAAGTAGCAAATGGAAGGAATGTGTAAGAGAGTATGGGTCTGTGGGTTCAAGGATTGTGTGGGTGAGAATGAAAGTAGGAATACAAACGTGGGTGATTGTATGCGTGTATGCCCCGACAGAGGATATACTTGAAAGAAAGAAAGAGGAGTTCTGGATGAATGTGGAGGCGTGCCTGGAGAAGTTTGACAAGAACGAAAGAATATTTCTGATTGGGGATATGAATGGTAAGGTGGGTGATAGGAAAGTTGAGGGAGTGGTGGGAGGGTGGGGGGTACCATCAGAGGTGAATGGGAATGGTAATGCACTTGTGGACGTATGTGTGGGGAGGAGGCTGTGGATAGCCAACACCTTCTTCCGACACAGAATGATCCACAGGTACACGTGGAAACGGATGTTGACGATGAAGGATAAGACAGTGGTGGAACGAAAGTCATTGATTGATTATGTATGTGTGGATGAACGAATGAAGAAATCTGTGATGGATGCTAGGGTGTATAGGGGTATTGGAGGGGGTCTGTCTGATCATTATGTAGTGGTAGCTAAGGTTAGGATACAAAAGAAGTGGGTGAGGAGAGCGGGAGGGAGGCGAGAGGAGGGTGGAATGGTGAGGAGGGTGGAGAGGTTGCAGGAGGAGGAAGTCAGGGAGGAGTACAGGAGAGCAGTGGAAAGACGACTAGGTGGGTTCGACCTGGAAGTTATGGAGGAAGTGGAGGAGATGAGCAAGGTGTTTAAGGATGAGATATGTGCAGCATGTGAGGAGGTGTGTGGAGTGAGGAGAAGAGGGAGGGGAGTGAAAGGTACAGCATGGTGGACAGAAGAGGTAAGAATAGCTGTGGAAGAAAAGAAGAAAGCATATAGAGAGTGGTTGGGTAGTAGAGGGAATGAAGATTCCGAGAGACAGAAACGAGCGAGGTACGTGGAGAGTAAGAGGGTGGTGAAGAGAGTAGTGAAGGAAAGTAAGAGAAGAGTAGATGAGGAATTTGGAAGGAATCTGAGTGTAAAATGGAGGGAGAGTAAGAAACTGTTCTGGAAAGAAGTCAAGAAAGTTAGGGAAGGTAGCAAGGGAAACAGTAAGGGTGTGAAAGATAAGAATGGGAGAATGCTAGCCGAGAAGCAAGAGAGAGTCGAAAGATGGAGGGAGTACTTCAGTGAGTTGCTAAATGAAAGGAATGAAGAGCCAGCAAACATAGCTGGATATGGTATGGGAGGGAGAAGAAGAGAAGTAGTGGAGGAGGAGGTGGGGATCAGGAGGTCAGAAGTGTGGGAAGCCATGAAAAGAGTGAAGTTGGGGAAAGCACCAGGAACAGATGGAGTGTGTGGGGAAATGTTGAGGTATGGTGGTGAGATAGTGATAGAATGGGTATGGAAAATGTGCAAACTAGCATGGGAGAAGGGGAGTGCACCCGATGACTGGAAGACTGGCATAATAGTCCCCCTATATAAGGGCAAAGGGGAAAGAGGAGTGTGTGGTAACCACCGAGGAATATGTCTTCTAAGCGTAGTAGGGAAGGTATACAGTAGGGTAGTGATTGAGAGAGTGAGAGTGAGAACGGAGAAATGGATAGGCGACGAGCAGGGAGGCTTTAGGAAGGGAAGAGGATGTGTAGATCAGATTTTTACCCTGAATTGTGTTGTGGAGAAGTATCTGGAGAAGAAACAAAAGGTGTATGTTGCCTTTATGGACTTGGAGAAGGCCTATGACAGAGTGGATAGAGAAGGTTTGTGGAAAGTACTTAGAATATATGGAGTAGAGGGCAAGTTGCTGAAAGCAGTGAAGAGCATGTATGAGGGTGCAAAGGCGGCAGTACGTGTGGAGAGTGAGCAGAGCGAGTTCTTTGACCTGAATGTTGGTTTGAAACAGGGGTGTGTGATGTCCCCGTGGTTGTTTACTGTATATATGGATGGAGTTATGAAAGAAATACTATCAAGAGCAGTGGATGTTGGTGTATCGCTGAAAAGGGAGGGAATTGAGTGGAAGCTACCTATACTGCTGTTTGCGGATGATACAGTTCTGATGAGTGATAATGAATGGGAGTTGCAGGGTCTGGTAAATGAGTTTGGAACAGTGTGCGAAAAACGGAATTTGAAGGTAAATACGGGGAAGAGCAAGGTTATGGTCTTCGAAGGGGTGAAGTCACAGAGTGTGAGGTGAAGCTGAACGGTCAGGCTATGGAGATCGTCAACTCTTTTAAGTATCTGGGCAGTGTGTTGAGTAAGATGGGACTATGGATGAAGAGGTGCGGGAGAGGGTACAACAGGGGAAGAGGGTTGTAGGAACGCTAAAAGCAGTAACAAGAAATAGGGTGGTCAGTATGGAAGTGAAGAAGTCCTTGCATGACAGTGTGGTAATCCCGACACTGACTTACGGAAGCGAAGCATGGACGTTGGTTGAGAGACTCAGACCAAGAGTGAGAGCAGTGGAAATGAATTACTTAAGGAGTGCGTGCGGAATTACATGGAGGGATAGACAGACTAATGAGGAAGTAAGAAGGAGGTGTGGTGTGGAGGTAGATGTGCTGAAAGTGTGAAAAGGAACAACTGAGATGGTTCGGCCATATGGAACGTATGGAAAGCGAGAGAATGACTAAGAGGGTGTACGAGAGCGAGGTGGAGGGACAGAGGGGAGAGGTAGACCGAATATGAGGTGGAAGGATGGAGTGAGGAACTACATGAATGAAGGCGGTGCTGGTTGGGGGGAGGGGCGTCGACTGACTGGGGACAGAGGTGCATGGGGGCGGTTCGTTCGTGGCCACCCTTCGGGGATCACGGCGTCAGGCAATAGATAGATAGATAGATGTTGCCCTATTTCCATATTTACTTTTATCCAACCTAGATTTGAACATGTTAATGTTCCTCGCTCTCACCACCTCCTCCTCCAAGTTGTTCCAAGTCTCTATATTCCTATATGGGAAGCTGAATTTCTTTGTGTCCTTACGACATTCTGCCCTTCCTCAGCTTAAACTCGTGCCCTCTTGTCCTTCCATTATCCCTCACGAATAGATCTTCCCTATCTACTCGTTCCAAACTTTTTACTCCCTTGAACATCGTTATTAAGTCGCCTCGTTCCCTTCTCTCTTTCAAGGTAGGCAGTTGTAGTGTCTTAAGTCTTTCCTCATATGTCAACTCCTTCAATCTTGGGATCATCTTCGTTGCTATCCTTTGGACTTTCTCTAATTTGTTTATATGTTTTTTCAAATGTGGTGACCATATCACTGCTGCATATTCTAATCTTGGTCTTATCATAGTCATTATCAATTTTCTTAACATTTCTTCATCCAAATAGTTAAATGCCACTCTCATATTGGTTACAGTATTATTCCATATGCTCCTCCAATGATCATGTTAATATGCTTCTCCGGGAATAGATCATCTTGTATTATCACTCCAAGGTCCTTCTCATGCCGTGTTTTGACGATTATTTCAATTCCTAATTTGTACTCCCAGCTTGGCCTTATCTCACTTGTTCCCACTTCCAAAACATGACACTTTTCTGCATTGAAACTCATTTTCCAGGTTTGGCTCCATCTGTGCAACTCATCTAGGTCCTTTTGAAGATCCTGACAACTTTCTATACAGGTGACATTCTTCATGATCTTAGCGTCATCCGCAAACATATTCATATGACTATTCAAGTTTTCTGGCATGTCGTTTACATAAAGTAGGAACATTATCGGACCCAACACTGATCTCTGTGGTGGTGTGCGTGTGTGTGTCAGCCAGTCACTAGGGATATGATTTGCCCTCAGACTGAGCCAGACCGTACACATGGCCAAGGTTGTGACGCCGACCGAATTAGCTTAATGCTATGGCCGAGAATGGCAGGTGTAAGCATGACCCCACAGAGGGCATGCTAAAGGCTAGGGATGCCCAGGCCGACATAGTTCCCCTGCGGTGATATCCCACTGATTAAGCTATGCACGTGACCAGGGGTGAGTGTTGGGTGTGTGTGTGTGTGTGATCTGTGAGATCTGTGACACTGTAGCTTTTGACCCCACAGAGGGTAATGCTACCGCTAAGAGAGATATAGCTGTGACTCCTTAAGGCTTGACATACTGCCTTTCTGTGACTCTAGATGCGATTCTCATATATTAGTGAGTCACGTGGCTGATAGAGGGTGTGTGGTCAGTGACGCTGTAGCCTTGTTGATTCTAAAGCGATCAACGCTACCGTTAGATGTTGCACTTTCATAAGGCTTGACATACTGCTTTTATGAGACTCTTTAATTATGCAATTCTCATAGTCTAACGAGTCACGTAACTGAGGTGAGGAGGTGAGCGTGGAGAGAGAGAGAGATGAGTGTGATTGACGGGTGCGATAATATCTCGTGTCTTATTCAGTCATGCGGTCATTTACTGGGCTAGATGACGTTATCAGTATCACAGTAGACTAAAGGTTTGGTTGATGTGAGATTTCGTATGACTAGCAGTAATCAGTATAGTGATTTGGGGTAATCTTAGGGGTAGTTATAATACTGGGTAGTTATATTTAGGTAAGTGGGTTAGATTGAGTGGCTGAGTGTGTGAATGAAATTGTTTCTTTTGTTAATGCAATTTCAGTGTCGCTATTCAATAAAACCATTTTTAGTAGGAATGTTTGTTTCTTTAATTCTTGCTAACTTTAAGAATACAATTATCAATACATATCAATACATTAACAATAAATCTGTGCACACTAATATCCCGTAAACTGGAAACTGCAATTTTCTTTTCAAATAATAATACTGCATTGAGTCAGTATATAAATACTGCATCAAGTCAGTATACTTATAAATGTATAGCAAGTTATGGGACTTTAGTTTGCCATAATTTCACAAGGAATATCTATCTTACTAGGCGTATTTTGATCTCAGTTAACGACTTAGTCACACTATCACATATATGTTTATTTCCTTTACAACTGGCAAGTGTTACAGAACACCTGTTAGTCACCCAGACATGTTTTATTACAGTGTGTTTAGTAACTTGTTGCAGACTTGTTAGTAGAATAGTGGTTATGATCTTTTTTCCGGCGGAGGGATTGTCTCGCAAATGAGTTTCTACCTCACCGGACGCCCCACTAGCAGAGTTGCCAGGTCCGCATGAGCTCTTCTCGCCCAATTCCATCCAAAAAGTCGCCCAAAAGTCGCCCAATCCGTCGAAAGTACCGCCTACCCCCAACCCCTTCGTTTTTTTACCATTTTTACCCCGCTTTTTCTTGACAAATATTATTGTACAGTGGAGCCCCCATTTTCGCTACACCGGTCTTCGTTGATTCAATTCTCGCACCACACACCAAATATTCCCCATTTCAATTCTCGCGCCAAAAGCCTCAATTCTCGCATCAAAATCCCAGCCGAAACCCGAAAAAATAGCAAAAATAACGAAAAACTTGACAGTGAGGCCCTAACCCAGATGCCAGAGGCTCGCAATAAAAACATTCCCAACTGAAGCGGAGTGGCCTAAAGGGTCCCGCTCTGCAATGCCTAAGACACCGGTGAAGGACTGCAGGCAGATATCAGTAAAAAGGGAGCGGCCTTGTAAGAGAATGTGTCTAGTCATAGGACCGACCGGGAATGGGAGTCATCCACGCACCAGGGCGGAGCAAGCTGAGTGCAGCCCTTCCTAGATACCTGCGGCACGTGTGAGGGTGGAAGGAAAAGACATCTCAAGGTATTGGTGAGCTCAATGTAGGTTAAGACCGTGTCTCAGGAACCTCAAGGTATTAGTGAGTTCAAAGTACAGTGGAGCCCCCATCCTAGCTACACCGGTCTTCGTTTATTCAATTCTCGCACCACACACCAAATATTCCCCATTTCAATTCTCGCGCCAAAAGCCTCATTCTTCGCATCAAAATCCCAGCCGAAACCCGAAAAAATAGCAAAAATAACGAAAAACTTGACATAAAACTAGAAAACAAACAAACAAAATAATTTTGTTTTAACATAACAAAAGAATCTGCCAGGCGCTTGCTGTTTAGAGACGAAATCCGAGTGAATCCAAGATCCGATCGTCAAATGCACAAGATGCCGCCATCTTTGTATGACGTCATCACTAAGCAGACACTTGCAGTTTAGCTAGTATCTGTGTTGACAAAACAACCGTTTGCAAGCCTTTTTGTGCCTGAACCCCTTATCTCTCGTGTTTATTATAACCTCTAGTACATCTAGTGATAGGGATGGTTGGCCTGGTGGTAGCAATGAAGGAATTTCATGCTCAAAACACAGAGCAAAGACCAGTCCATGTCGGACGAAAGCGATTGAAATGCCTAGCCTAAACGATGATAGCCTAGGCTAGGCTAAATATGACAATGATTTATAATAAAATCTGTGTGGTAAGTAATCTTCTCATAATACGTATTTATACGTCTTTTCCTCATAATACGTATTTATTGGATGTATTTGGGGCGAAATGGGTACTTGAGGGGTGGCTGGACGAATTTAGAACCTAGGCCTAGGCTAGGCCTAAAAAAATTTGCATGATAGAAACAATGCCCCAATCTACAGTATTTATGGTTAGGACTGTCATTTAGCCATGTCTATATTATTATTTACAATGCATAAGATTTAGGCCTAGGCTACTTGATGTAGCCTAGACAAAAAACATGTTTTCATAGCCTAACACTGGGAAAAAGTGCAGTAATTGTTTAGATATTGGGCCTTTTTTTCTAGTTATTAAAAACTTATTCTATGGTGTATTATATGATACAGTATAATGCATAAAATTTAATTTGTGTACAATAAAACATGTTTTCATAGGCAAAAAATAGAAAAAGACGCAAATTATGGCATGAGCACGGAACCGATTGAATTTTCCCCATAAGAACAGTGCCCCGATCTTGGCTGTTTCAATCCTAGCTCTATTTCTGCGGAACCGATTAGCAGCTAGGATGGGGGCTCCACTGTACTTTTGTTTTATCTCTTTCTCTCTCTCTTTTTTTTTTTTTTTTTTTTTTTTTTTTTTTTTTTTTAATGACAGGGCTATAATTGACCACTTGCAAGTTTCAGGCTGTAAGGAAGTTGGAGCCATAAACATTGATAATCAACAGAATTATCACCTAAATTGCGGTTGTAGTGCTTCTATGAATACATAAAACCCAATTCAACATGCTTTTCATCCATTAGAAATCTACATTATTATTGTATTTCTGTTTGATATCGATGCTTATTAGGCTATGGCTCCAACTTCCTTGTAGCCTGAAACTCGCAAGTATCTATATAGGCCTACCTATATTTATATATTTATTAGTGGCCCCTCCATCATTGACGAACATGCCTATTACATAAGGCATCCTCTTCAAACACTAATCCGCCGTAGTTTGAATATACCGCGCAGAGCATTTAAAATCTGAGGAGCCTTCATCATGAGCGCACGCGACCTCACTCATGGCTTCAGTCATTATGAATTGGGTTCTCACTACGAAAAAACTTCGTAAAAATTAAAAAAACAAAAAGAAAATAAGAATAACTATCCAATAAGCTTTCCATCATATCGTGGATGTACTTGTGTGGATCTTTGACCAGACGCTGATTCAGGCGTCATTCTTCCTTCTTTGCTCTGCGGTCAGCCGGCCCGGACGTGTTTCTCCACGCTCCGCTGGTTCCGCATTTGCTGCGTCCCTAGTGAGTTTTTTCTCATTTGTTTACTCCGGGATGTATCGAGTAAGGTTAGGATATGCGTAGCAGGAGTGTCCTGGGCTGGTTGCCCGCAGTGCAGTGTATTTTGGGTCGTGTGTTTGGGGCATCTATTTCGGATGTACCCTCGTGGTCCGGTTGTGGACAGGTGAACTTTTTTCACAGTTAGCTAGCTTTGTGATGCAGGCGGCTTTCATTACGCGTTATTGCTTCCTTTTATCTTTCTGATGAGGTAGCGTGTTTTTGCTGACGTTCCCAGCATATTTTTCTTCACTTAGTGAAGTTTTTTCTGGGTCCCGAGTCAGTTCTTCCCTTTGCCGGAAGTATTTGCTACAGTGGTGTGTTGGCGGTGGTTCCTGTTGTGATATAATTCAGTGCTTTTTGTTTATATTCCGACATGTTAATATTATCCGTCTGCCTAGGCCTAGCCAGCCTCTCGTAGCTTTACCACATATACAAGTGTTATTGATTTATTTTCTAAATATGTACTACTGTGTGATGTGTGTCCTGGTTTAGTTGTGTATTGGCTAATTCCATGGACTATTTATGTGTCCTGGGTTAGTTGTGTATTGGCTAATTCCACGGACTATGTTGGGCCCAGCGTTAGTTGTGTTTTGGCTACGCCTCGGTCCTGTGTTGCGTTCAGATGGTATCTGGACGGGTGGGTTATTTCCGGCGGGTTTTTCTCGGTTACACCATGAAAAAACCCGGCTGGTTACCGAGTTTTGGCCACGCGTGGTTTAAAACAGACTTGTTTCCCCGGCGAGTGGGTGTCTGTGGCTCCCCAGGACTGCGTCTCTGGGGTGCCTGTTTCAGGCTCCTTCTGATTCCCGGCGGGTTGGCTGTACCCATCTAACAGTGTTCATACGGACACGTGTTGTTTGTAGTTTTTTCGGTTTTGCAAAAGCCAATATAAAACTATGCTGTTGTTGTATTTCCTCCCCGGCGATCTTTTACAAAGATGTGGGGTTAGGAACAATTGGGGTTAACTTTTAAACTTTAAATCACCCGGCGGGTGCAACCTGGTAGGGTGGGATGACCGAATTTACAAAATTCAGTTTAGTTGACCAGACAATTGAGGGATGCATTGTGTATCGCCTCCTTCAACATACGGCAATTTAAGCCACAATTGGGGTTAACGTTTTTTAAACTAATATTCACACCCGGCGGGTGCTCCCTGGAAGGGTGGGAATAACTAATTTACAATTCAGTTAGTTAACCAGACAATTGAGGGATACGTTTTGTATCGCCGCCTTCAGCATACGGCGCAATTGGGGTTAACGTTTTTTAACCTAATATTCACACCCGGTGGGTGCTCCCTGGAAGGGTGGGAATAACGAATTTACAATTCAGTTAGTTAACCAGACAATTGAGGGATACGTTTTGTATCGCCGCCTTCAACATACGGCGATCTCAAAAGATACTTCGGGAGAAGTTAGATCTCGTATATTTGTCAGGCTTCCCAGTTTTTTATCTACGAGATAATTCGGGGGCCGGCGTCTTTTTTAGTTTTTTTTTTTTTTTCCAAAATTGAATCTTGAAACAAACACCACCGGAAAGACTTAATCAGTTATAAACGCCATGCTGGTCTTTATATATTATGTCAGAGGGTATTCATAAATCTTTTGGACAAATTAAGATATTCTGAAATCTTTTACTTAGGAAACCCCACCGCGTAGCGAGCTGTAGTCGTTGAGTATTACGTCTCGTTACCCGGCGGGTTATTTAACACTTGTGTGCGAACATGTTTGGGTTAACCTTATGAGCATTAATTCCTGGAAATTTTCTTTTTTTCCAGAGCTGGGTCCCGGCGGGTCGATGCAGAACCTGGAGTAAGTATCCCACCAATCTCTGTCATGGCTACCTTTGCCCCGGTTTTTGCTTTATGCATTACGCCCTCCTGTTCAGGTATCCCTATTTTTGCGCACACCCTTTGTATAAAATGTGTTAAAATGTCTCGTTTGGTGTGGGTTACCTTTTCGGCGTTTTTTCTCGTTGCTCCGAGAACACCGTTTTTTGTTTACCGAGTTTTAGTCAGGATGGCTCAAAATAGGTAAGTTACCCCGACGAGTTTGGTCGCTTGAGGGCTCATAAGAAACTGCGTGTTCTGTGGTCGAGCCTGGGATCAGGCTTCCTGTGTTATTCATTGCTTTATGCATTACGCCCTCCTGTAATGTATAGCTTCGTGTGGGTTACCTTTCCGGCGTTTTTCTCGTTGCTCCGAGGACACCGTTTTTGTTTACCGAGTTTTAGTCAGGATGGCTAAAATAGGTAAGTTACCCCGACGAGTTTGGTTGCTTGAGGGCTCATCAGAAACTGCGTTTTCTATGGTCGAGCCTGGGATCAGGCTTCCTGGTTTATTCCCGTCGAGGGGGGCTCCACACAGTTTTTCTAGGTGATCAGGCTGACACCTGTTGGACTTGGTTTTCTCTGCTTTTCAAAGCCATTGAAACAATGCTGTCTGTTTGTTTGGTCTTTCCCTCCCGGCGACCTTTTTACAAAGAGGTCTGGGGCGGGTATAATTGGTTTGACATTGCATATAAAACCCGGCGGTTGTACCTTCGGGTGGTTATATTAACGGATTTGCGATTCGAGATAATTTGCCAAACAATTGATTGATACAATAGGGTATCACGGCCTTCAAAACGGCGATCTATGAGGGCTTCTGGGAGAAGCCGGATTAGAAATTAAGATAGGCTTAGACTTTTTATGGGATAAAAAGATGCCTGAATCTTACTAGTGTCTCAAGTGTAAAGGGATACTTGAAAGACTTCATCTTTAATAAAGATATGCTTCATCTTTATGAGGATTAAGAAGTTATTCTTAATTCTTTTGGACAGGTGAAAGATATGCTGAAATCTTTAATAAGCCATTGCAACAATGCCGTTTGTTTGTTTAATCTTTCCCTCCCGGCGACCTTTTTACAAAGAGGTCTGGGGCAGGTACAATTGGTTTGACATTGCATATAAAACCCGGCGGTTGTACCTTTGGGTGGTTATATTGACTGATTTTCAATTTGCGATCTTTGTATTTCCTACCCGGCGATCTTTTACAAAGAAGTGGGGTTAGGAACATTTGGGGTTAACTTTTAAACTTTAAATCACCCGGCGGGTGCAACCTGGAAGGGTGGGATGCCCGAATTTGCAAAATTCAGTTTAGTTGACCAGACAATTGAGGGATGCATTGTGTATCGCCTCCTTCAACATACGGCGCTTTAGGGCACAATTTGGGGTTAACGTTTTTTTAAAAAACTAATATTCACACCCGGCGGGTGCTCCTTGGAGGGATGGGAATAACGAATTTACGATTCAGTTAGTTGACCAGACAATTGAGGGATACGTTTTGTATCGCCGCTTTCAACATACGGCGATCTAAAAAGATACTTCGGGAGAAGTTAGATCTCGTATATTTGTCAGGCTTCCCAGTTTTTAATCTACGAGATAATTCGGGGGCCGGCGTCTTTTTTATTTATTTTTTTTCCAAAATTGAATCTTGAAACAAACACCACCGGAAAGACTTCATCAGTTATAAACGCCATGCTGGTCTTTATATATTATGTCAGAGGGTATTCATAAATCTTTAGGACAAATTAAGATATTCTGAAATCTTTTACTTGGGAAACCCCACCGCGTAGCGAGCTGTCGTCGTTGAGTATTACGTCTCGTTACCCGGCGGGTTATTTAACACTTGTGTGCGAACATGTTTGGGTTAACCTTATGAGCATTAATTCCTGGAAATTTTTTTTTTTTTCCAGAGCTGGGTCCCGGCGGGTCTATGCAGAACCTGGAGTAATTATCCCACCACTCTCTGTCATGGCTACCTTTGCCCTGGTTTTTGCTTTATGCATTACGCCCTCCTGTTCAGGTATCCCTATTTTTGCGCACACCCTTTATATGAAATGTGTTAAAATGTCTCGTTTGGTGTAGGTTACTTTTCCGGCGTTTTTTCTCGTTGCTCCGAGAACACCGTTTTTGTTTACCGAGTTTTAGTCAGGATGGCTCAAAATAGGTAAGTTACCCCCGACGAGTTTGGTCGCTTGAGGGCTCATAAGAAACTGCGTTTTCTGTGGTCGAGCCTGGGAGCAGGCTTCCTGTGTTATTCATTGCTTTATGCATTACGCCCTCCTGTAATGTATAGTTTAGTGTGGGTTACCTTTCCGGCGTTTTTCTCGTTGCTCCGAGAACACCGTTTTTGTTTACCGAGTTTTAGTCAGGATGGCTAAAATAGGCAAGTTACCCCGATGAGTTTGGTCGCTTGAGGGCTCATCAGAAACTGCGTTTTCTATGGTCGAGCCTGGGATCAGGCTTCCTGAGTTATTCCCGTCGAGGGGGGCTCCACTCAGTTTTCTAGGTGATCAGGCTGACACCTGTTGGCCTTGGTTTTCTCTGCTTTTCAAAGCCATTGAAACAATGCTGTCTGTTTGTTTGGTCTTTACCTCCCGGCGACCTTTTTACAAAGAGGTATAATTGGTTTGACATTAATAATAATAATAATAATAATAATAATAATAATATTTATTCAGTTAGCAATTTACAGAGTTGGTACCACATACAATGTTATAAATATGACGTGTACCAGCCTTGCATAATTCCAACTAAGGATAGCCCTATAAGGCCGTTAGGCGTACAGTGGAGCCCCCATCCTAGCTGCGAATCGGTTCCGCAGAAATAGAGCTAGGATTGAAACAGCCAAGATCGGGACACTGTTCTTATGGGGAAAATTCAATCGGTTCCGTGCTCATGCCAAAATTTGCGTCTTTTTCTATTTTTTGCCTACGAAAACATGTTTTATTGTACTCAAATTAAATTTTATGCATTATACTGTATCATATAATACACCATAGAATAAGTTTTTAATAACTAGAAAATAAAAGGCCCAATATCTAAACAATTACCGCACTTTTTCCCAGTGTTAGGCTATGAAAACATGTTTTTTGTCTAGGCTACATCAAGTTACTGTATTTTAAACAGGGTGTCAATCCAGAAAATATGAATTGTGTTATCATTATGGTTTATTATTTTGTTATCATTATAGCGCGGCGAAGGCGCGAGCTCTAGGGGGGTCCGGGGGCATGCCCCCCAGATTTTTTTTTTGAGAATTTAGGTGTCTAAAACAGTATTTCCTGCAATCAAAAAAACAATCAAGATGGAAAATATGGATACCAAAATTTTCAATTTAGCCTAGCCTACCTTTTTTTTTGGGGGGGGGGGGGAGAGTTTCTGTTATCATTATTCAAAAAGTTCATTTGCGTTATCACTCAAAAAAACAGCGTCGTTAGGCCTAAAAAAAATTGCATGATAGAAACAATGCCCCAATCTACAGTATTTATGGTTAGGACTGTCATTTAGCCATGTCTATATTATTATTTACAATGCATAAGATTTAGGCCTAGGCTAGGCCTACTTGAATAATTATTATTCAAGTAGCCTAGGCCTAAATCTTACGCATTGCAAATAATAATATAGACATGGCTAAATGACAGTCCTAACCATAAATACTGTAGATTGGGGCATTGTTTCTATCATGCGAAATATTTTAGGCCTAGCCTAGGCCTAGGTTCTAAATTCGTCCAGCCACCCCTCAAGTACCCATTTCGCCCCAAATACATCCAATAAATACATATTATGAGGAAAAGACGTATAAATACGTATTATGAGAAGATTACTTACCACACAGATTTTATTATAAATCATTGTCATATTTAGCCTAGCCTAGGCTATCATCGTTTAGGCTAGGCAATTCAATTGCTTTCGTCCGACATGGACTGGTCTTTGCTGTGTTTTGAGCATGGAATTCCTTCATTGCTACCACCAGGCCAACCATCCCTATCACTAGATGTACTAGAGGTTATAATAAATGCGAGAGATAAGGGGTTCAGGCACAAAAAGGCTTGCAAACGGTTGTTTTGTCAACACAGATACTAGCTAAACTGCAAGCGTCTGCTTAGTGATGACGTCATACAAAGATGGCGGCATCTTGCGCATTTGACGAACGGATCTCGGATTCACTCGGATTTCGTCTCTAAACGGCAAGCTACTGGCAGATTCTTTCGTTATGTTAAAACAAAATTATTGTTTTTGTTTGTTTTCTAGTTTTATGTCGAGTTTTTCGTTATTTTTGCAATTTTTTCGGGTTTCGGCTGGGATTTTGATGCGAGGAATGAGGCTTTTGGCGCGAGAATTGAAATGGGGAATATTTGGTGTGTGGTGCGAGGATTGAATCAACGAAGACTGGTGTAGCGAGGATGGGGGCTCCACTGTATTTCCATTGGGGTCCTTGTATATAAAACCCGGCGGTTGTACCTTCGGGTGGTTATATTAACGGATTTGCGATTCGAGATAATTTGCCAAACAATTGATTGATACAATAGGGTATCACGGCCTTCAAGACGGCGATCTATGAGGGCTTCTGGGAGAAGCCGGACTAGAGAGTAAGATAGGCTTAGACTTTTTATGGGATAAAGAGATGCCTGAATCTTACTAGTGTTTCAAGTGTAAAGGGTTACTTGAAAGACTTTATCTTTACTAAAGATATGCTTCATCTTTATGAGGATTAAGAAGTTATGCTTAATTCTTTTGGACAGATAAAAGATATGCTGAAATCTTTAATAAGCGATTGAAACAATGCCGTTTGTTTGTTTAGTCTTTCCCTCCCGGCGACCTTTTTACAAAGAGGTCTGGGGCAGGTACAATTGGTTTGACATTGCATATAAAACCCAGTGGTTGTACCTTTGGGTGGTTATATTAACTGATTTGCAATTCGCGATAATTTGCCAAACAATTGATTGATACAATAGGGTATCATGGCCTTCAAGGCGGCGATCTATGAGGGCTTCTGGGTGACGCCAGATTAGAGATTAAGATAGGCTTAGACTTTTTATGGGATAAAAAGATGCCGGAATCTTACTAGTGTTTCAAGTGTAAAGGGATACTTGAAAGACTTCATCTTTAATAAAGATATGCTTCATCTTTATGAGGATTCAGAAGATATGCTTAAATCTTCTGGACAGGTAAAGATATGCTGAAATCTTTAATATGATACTAAAGGACAACGAAAAGTAGTGGTGGAGTGCTACGGTTCGTTGACCGGCGGTTTTGAGGCACATATTTTGTACCGTTTTTTGGGTGTAACCCTATGAGCATTAATCCCCGGAAAATTTTCTTTCCAGGGCGGATTACCGGTGTTGCACCAGGTGACCAGGTAGTTCCCGGGGGCGGGGTAGTTTTCCCCCAGTCTCTGTCGTGTCGGCACTTGAACCTCTCATTGCTGTATGTTCAACGCCGTTAAGCTCAGGTAGCCCTATCTTATTTTTATTTGTTAATGAAATAATTTAATAGCTGAATCATAATAAACATATATATTTTCTATGATTATATTATGATAATATTGTGTTTATTTATAGTAATTTATTTTAATACAATTAAATATAAATTAAATTAATTAGTATACTTTATGATTTTGCTCACCAGCTCTGCTTTCAATGTGTTAATGAGCTATGGGAGCTTTTAATTATCATAAACCTTTACGGGACTCGGACGAGGGCTCCCGTTCAGGGGGTATACCAAGCTCGCAAGCGAGGGACAGCCACAGCCAAGGTGTATGGCGATACTCACAGTCGTACCTCACCCGCCGGACGATAACGCCGGCGGGCGGACCCGACGCTCTGATGACGGACGAGAACAGGTTGAGTTCCATTTATCTCTTTTTCCGCCGCCGGACGCGTCTCTAATGTGCCACGTAGTCAACAAACTACAGGATTAGCGAGGCGTAGGCTCGCTAATCGCGCCCCTGTGGCCGGCGCAGTGTGGTACCAGCATTTGAACACGTGGTGCCCACACCCAGTGTCCCTCCTGGTCGGGTTGTTCCACTTAGAACACAATTGGCAACCTAGAAACCTCGCGGACTTGTTCATTTTGGACATTCAGGAGGCCAAGTGGCTAGCACCTTATGGTAGCGACGTGACCAAGATATTCACGAATCAATATACCCAGTCTACAAAGCGACAGTTTCAATCGCATTGGAAAGCTTTTACGTCTCGGATTCTTAGAACAAAACAAACTGTGCCCTCGGTGGCGTTGGTTGTTTATTCTTTAATTTATCTGTTCATGCAGAAACAGTTATCTGAAAGTGATTTATGTGGGCAGGTTTTAAACTCCGCCCACCTCCCCGTCAGCTCAGGCCTACATGGTCTCTGGACAAAGCATCGTTGTTATTCTCGTTCCCGTATGTACCAAAGACTGCAGATTTTACAAAAGGGCTGTATTCCTTATGGCTTTGGCTACCGGGAACAGAGTATCTGAGCTGGCGGCGATGAGCAACGCACCTAATTGCCTCAGGTTTGATAGGCTTCATGAGTGTATTCACATTGCACCTTCCCCGGGATTCATAGCTGAGATTGAGCACAGTGAACACGTGTTCCTCTAAATCACCAGGGTGCTTTATGGGTCGCAAGTCCGGGTGAACGATTGATGGAGCGTACACTGGCTTCTCTCTTGGTCGAGGACTTTAAAGAGAAGCATCCCGGCGTTGTGGGTAAGACCCACGATTTACGCAAGGGGACAGCCTCTTTACGTTTCCTTAATAATCTTTCGGTGGAAGTTATTACGTCCACACAGTTGTGGGCCTCTAATCAGGAGTTTTTGCCTCGATACCTTT
Organism: Lithodes maja; assembly: GCA_037953745.1. NCBI lineage: Eukaryota > Metazoa > Arthropoda > Malacostraca > Decapoda > Lithodidae > Lithodes > Lithodes maja. Next base: position 160,130 of record JBAKBP010002245.1, read on the forward strand.
CAGTAGCTCTGGATAAACCTTCCTTGCCATGTATAGCTTTACGGCAGAGGGTCTAGGTGGCCCTTTTAGTCACGTTTTGTTTAATTTCAAGAAAAAGGGGAGGGGGGGGGGGTGCAGTCAGTGTGACATAGGACACCCTAGACCCCTCTGGAGTATGTGTTCGGAACATACGAGCTGTGATACTGGTTGTAGGCATTGTATTATAAAATTTCTCTGGAGTATTCATTGCAGGAAATTGTGCTAAAGGCCAATAGTAGTGTTACGACAATTCTTGTTGTAAGTAGCTTTGGCTGTGAAGCAATAGATTTTTGAGAAATCTTGGTAGTGGCAACTACGACTTTTACTTTTGCAGTAATTACTTCTGCATAAGTACACGAGTTCAGTACTTCTACGAATGTACAAGAATTCATTTATGTTTGGTTATATTTTTAGGAATATATCCACTAGTTAATGGGGTTTATATGTGCACATGTAAACTAATAAGTTTTTAGTTTTCCCCACTTACTTTAAGTGGGGTGCCTTCTTAACTAGCAGATCTGTGCTCAGAGTCTCAGAGTTAACCCTTTTTCAAGCAGGCTTCTTTGAAGCACGCTCCTGCTTGTACCCCTTTTTGAAGATTTAGGCTGTATAAAGTTTATGCACCCGAATATCTCTTTTTTACAAAAGTAAGAATACTATGTGGTCGTTTGATTATCTGCTTTTCTAGAGTTATGATATGATTACGAATGTCCCCCTCCAGTCTTAGAAATCAGGCATGTTCGTCAATGATGGAGGGGCCACTAATAAATTATAGCGCTTTCTAGGCAGCACTAGTATAGGTCATTGATAATCACTATCATAGGTAAGCAGTCTATTAATTCCTTCATGAAAAAAACTGCATCAGGGTTTTTCCATAAGGATACACAGGAAACTTAGAGTAGTGGTGATCGCTATGTCTATATTTCTTGGGTATTTAAAAAGTAACGGTTGTGTTTAAATGTCTCAGGTTGTCCTTATGAGCATTGATTCTTGGAAATTTCCTTTCCAGATACACGTCTCCTTGGCGAGGAGCTCTGGACCGTAACCGATCCTGGCGGGGGAAGGACTTCACTATGGAACTTAAAGCTTTCTGTACTTCTAATTTATGTAACAACCTTCCGGTCACAGGGCATAAACATTGTGTTCGCTGAGTCGCCTGCCTAGATTGAGCACGTGGTCAGTGGGTGACCAAGAAGTGTAGTGTGTGCGTCAAACTCCGTAATGGATTCATAAACCATAAGGAGGAAGGGTGTAGAGTTGCACTTGCAGCTATTAAATCTTGCTATAATGATTACAGTAAGGACATTGCCTATAAGGCGCTCCAATGTGATGATCAACCTTTTTGGGAGCTTTTCATTGTTAAATCACCCAGTGTTAACCTTCCGAAAAAGAACACTCGTTCTGGAACTGTGAAGAATAGAGTTTCTAAAGTCGTTTCAAAACCGAACATTAGTTCTGATGATACCACCGATGATGACACAGAAAAGAAAGCTATTCTTCCCCCCCGCAGGTCGGCGAAGTGGCCTGCGCCGGATTCGTTGAAGTCACAGCAGTCGAGGCGTCGGTCACGATCAAGGTCTGCGCTGCGTAGGGCAATCTCTCCTCCGCTGGTTCAACAGGCGGCGAAGAAACAACGCAAAGGAACGCCAGAAGAGGCAGTGTCTGCTTCTGGTGTATCGAAGAAGTCACAATCCCGTACGGCGGTCTCGAGTGTCAGGCCTAGGCCATCGCCTTCGCCGGCGCCCGTACCTACTAGACTGTCCCTGGCTGAGCCGAAAATCAAATCTGGCCAGTCGGTGACGGTCCATAGGGGTGCGGTGACACTGCCCAGGGACATCTTGCCCAGTGAACTTTTTAGCCACCCGATAGGCCATGTTTCCCCGTCAGTGAGGCCACGGCCATATGTTGTTGTTGTTGTTGTTGTTCCCCAAGCTGCCTGGCCGAACAGCCCCAAGGCCCTGAGCAAGGCCAAGGCCATAACCGAGCGCCCCCACATAACCCTCCCCGCCGACCACAATAAAGCCTGGGTGACCGAAGCCACTCCATGGCGGGGAGCTGAGGAGGGTGCGGAAATGCCCGGGAAACCAAAGCCCCACCCAGGGCCCTGTGTCCCTCAGCAATTATGAAGAGAAAGTTGAGGGGCAAGGGAAAAATGTGACGCTTTGGCTTCCAATCTTGGTAGATTGGGAGGTCAATCCACGTTAGAGACGCCGTCACTTGAGATCTAGAAAATATATAAGTAAAAGGAACAGTCAGAGTAAGCTATGGGTATGGCAGAGATTGCTCAGTTCTCACTCTGATAGACCAGCCCATCACGGCCATATGTTATTCCCCGTAGTCACACGCCTTAGTGCTGTGTGCCAACTCAAGTGCTTGCTGAACAGTATAGAGGATATCCTCAAGAAACTAGTGAGTTCCCCTTCAGTCGTCCATCCCAAACTTAGAATGGGAAGACTTTGAGCATGAGGTGTTAGAACCCGCCGTCCGGTCTGAAGAGGTTCGATCCCTCTCAGCCCGGTCACTGGAAGCTCAATCGGTAGAGTCTATGGAGTGTCAATCTATTAGGGACGACATTTCCGAGCAACTTGAGTCGGGACAGCAAATGGCATCAACAGGACACTCGGATGTCGAATCAACCATGTCCACGGATCACAACAAGGAGTTTGTAACTAAGGGGGATCTCCAAATTTTGTTGGACACATTTTAGAGTAAATATGGTGGGAATACAGTAGATCTGTGCCAGTTTCTCCCACACTACCGCCGGTTGCTAAACCTTTGGGTTCCATGCAGGTTACAGCAAAACAAATCATTACTCCCTCCCATGTCACATCTAGTTTGTCTAATGTAGCGTCAACTTTGACGATAGTTAATATTCAGGTTGTAACAGATGTTATTCCACCTCCCTTAGATAAAACTCCAGTAAAGAAAGGTCCGATGCCCCTATTATACGGACCGGACAGGTTCTGGATGGACATAACTGCTCTTAACTCTCAAGTAGTGCAACTGACGGTGTCGGGGAAACCTCCGGTCCCTGAAAATTGGTGCATACAGGTTAGCGAATCTAAAAAACTTAGGGCTAAGAACATTTTGGGTGAAGTTTTGGATGTTATGGTTAAGGCTATACCTAATGTTTACACTCCAGATTATTTTGTATATGCACCTTCACCCGCGTTGCCACCGGCTTCATCTGTAAGACTTTATGCGGACTGGTCTAAGCTAGATGGCTTTAACACTATTAACCCGTGGAGCCCCGGCTAGTTTTGTATTGTTTGTTCACCAGAACCCGGACGGTTTTCAAAAAATGGTTTTATTCCAGAAACAATAGCGAATGGGTTAGGAATGAAGGAAAAACCACGAAAAAACGCTTAAAAAGCTTAAAGAATGGTTCTACAGAGCCCCCGAAAACGTATTTTACAAGAGTAAAAAATTGAAGGCAATTACCCCAAAAAACCAGGTTATTGCGCGCTCACGCGCACGCACGTGGACTTTGAGAGTTTTCAACCATCGGCACGGTTGCGTGGGATACGTACACAGTTCCCATACAAATCTGAGCCCTCTCGAGTGGCTACACCTGAGGTTACGGACGGAGCAATTAGGGTGACTCGTCAGACGCGTCGCTGGGGCTGTTCGTTACATACATCGCTGACGCGCCAGACGCGTCGCTGGTGCTGGACGGATTAAAGCCCTTTTTATTCTGACACCTGAGTTAGACACCCAGCCAATTAGGGATCAGTCCGGGAATCCAGTCTTGCATATCGGAACGGTAGGCAATGGTCCATGGCTAGACTGGGAGTCGGAAGTGCAACATTTTGCAAGTACAATAACCAGTAAATCAACTCGTCAAATTCCTCAAGATTTTTGTCTTTGTTTTTTTTCTATATTCCAACTTATTCCCTCTCGGGCATAGGCTGAGAGCCTGAATATTCATCGCTGTACAATCAACAGTGAAACCTGTGAGGTCTCGTTCCAGTCTAGGGAGTGAGACATGTGAAGCACATAGTACAACGAGCACCTGCTATCTTGCCTTCGCATGAGGCACGGTGCTCACTCATGGCCCGAAGCGACCCCATCTCTGAAGCCACCTCGCTCCCGTGCTTCATTGTCTCACCCCCTAAACTCGGACCCTCACTCTTACACACACACACACACACACAATGCCACCTGTTGAGCAGATAACTTACCAGGCATTGCACCCCTATAGCATATTTTGAATATGGGAATATTCATACAGTGCTATTTAATCAGGGAACAATGAGGGTATTTTATTGGCATTTCGGTGGGCTTTGTGGTAATGCACTGATACTAGGTACAGCACAAATTCCATCCCAATAATATCTTCCCATTGATACATCGGGATTTGAACCCGGGACCATTGGATTACCAGTCCAGTGGCAAGACCACTCCGCCACACCTCACCTTGGTTCTCTTTGCCTGTAGCCATTGGGGGGGGGGGGGTTATCTAAAACAGTTTTGGATTTCTTAAGCGCCCCTAAATTATCTTTGTGTGAAGTTAATTACCCCTTTTCTAGTCCGACTCCCTCGCAGATTGACAAGGATTACAAACTTACAGGCTTGGAGGCTACTGTCTCAATTTCTGGTAAGTCGCCAGTTGGCTGAGCCCCTTGTTCGGATGACTGAAGCAGTTGTTGTTGCACAAGCAACTAAGGCCCTGTCTCTTACTAGGTGCCTTCTTTTGCAAAACTCAGTCCAGACCCTTGGCGATATACGGGTCGCTTTCTTGGAAGCAGTCCGGGCTCGTCAAGACTTAAGGGTATTTTTGGTTAAGAAGCTGCAGGAAGACATAGGGCGTAGGTTAGTCTTATCACCTGTTCTCACTACAACACTAGTTTCACCAGATACTTGGAGAACAGTATTTAGCCTCTTAGACTCTACGAGAACAACTGCCCCCACGCCTAGGAAGGAGTCTGTAACTAAATCTCATAAGCCAAAATTTAGTCCTCAGAGTCACACTAGTGGTGCCAAGTTTTTCCTTCCTGGAAGCAGTGGCTCCAACCGAGGTAAGACCCAGGGAAAGGAACAAGGGAAATGGTACAAAGGGCAATCTAAGGGTAAGTCAGGTCAGGAATCGCGACCCACTCTCCCTAGTCAGTCTTCACAGCCCACCACATCCCATTAAAAAAACTAGGAGATCACAAAGCTCTCTCACTCCCAGGGCCCCTGAAGGGCGAGTTGGATACGAGTGTTGCTCTGCCGGAAATGTCCAGTTGCGTGACTGGAAAATTCCGGGCGTGTTACCAGGCATGACCCCGGCAAATTGGGCCAGGACAGTGGTACGCAAGGGTATCACTTGGCAGTGGCTCCGGCGGCCTTTAGAGTTCAACCATGTTTCATTAGAGGTGGAGTCACTAGTCCAAGAAATGATCACCAAGCATATCATTATCCCGGTCAATCAGACTCGCCCTGTTTACACGTCCAGACTTTTTCTCGTGCCAATGAGGGACAGCGCTCTGATGAGGCCGGTCGTAGACTTGTCTCAATTGAATCGCCACATTCACAATCCATCGTTCAGGATGCTCACTGTGAATCAGATCAGGCTAACTCTTCCGCCTCAAGGCTGGATGTGCACGTTAGACCTGACAGAAGCCTATTGGCATGTCCTAGTAAACAAAAGGTTCCAAAAATTCCTCGCTCTGAGGATCAGGCATCAAACTTATGTTTTTCAAAGAATGTCTTTTGGACTAAACCTGCCACCTCGAGTATTCACCAAATTAGTCCGACAGGCCCTGTTACCACTATTACGGCAAGGGATCACGATCATGTGGTACTTAGACGACTGGCTAGTGGTAGCGGAGTCCGAGATAAAATGCCTCCAACATATCAATATAATTCTACGTCATGTAAAATCCCTCGGGTTCAAGGTCAACTTGGCAAAGTCGAACCAAAGACCGACGCCTCACACACGAAGCTCACAGGCTTTCAACCACTGGGTGTTCAAGAGCCCTTCCGGGTACCTGTTTTATGCTTTTTTATGGGCGTTCAAGAGCCCTTCCGTGTTGTAGGGGTTAAAGCTATACATGGCAAGGAAGGTTTGTCTAGAGCTACTGACAGGTATCGAGTCAAAAACGTATGATTAGAGGCCCACAAATGTGTGGACGTAATATCTTCAACAGAAAAATTCTTAAGGAAACGCACCGAACTCTCCAATTCCAAGGTTAGAATACTAATTGGTAAACTGTCTTTTGTTGCTGACACCACACTTGCCCCATTAGATTGGATACTAGATCTGTCGGGAGTAGAGGCATGAAGAGAGGCACTAGGCTCCGGTGAACGCCGGGAGGCCTTTCGTTCATGCGAATCTTTCCTGGAAGATTTGTGGCTGCGGTGTGACCTAGAACTGCCTTTGGACTTTGTAGACTTCTCACTATAACTGCTTGTGGACCCCTCTGCCTTGCTCTTCTTACTCGCCGGCGAAGAAGAGAGACTAGGCGGCTGCTGTCTAAGAGGTGACCTGGACCTGGATCGCGCCCGTGACGAGGAGGCTGCCACCGGTGGCGTAGGTTCTCGCGGTCTCTTAGATGTGCCTGGGGCTGGAGAAAGTGTAATACCCTGTCCAGTCTCTTGCCGACTTTCGTACAGTTACTCTAGAGGGACGTTTAGTAGGGGGGTGCTCAATTAGTAACTTATCCCAAAGAATTACGTTATCGCATTGAAGTGACTTATGAGCCACTGTGGTAGTATAAGTGGTCATCTGCTGCCTAACCTCCCGTAAAGCGACCGCTGCGGTCTTATCATTGTCTTGCAAAACTTTATGGCTTAATTGAGAGCAAAAGGTACAGTTCCGCATAACCCACATACCCCTTGAGCGGTCGAGACATTTAACACATTTAATGCAAAGGGTGTGTGCAAAGATAGGGATACCTGAACAGGAGGGCGTAATGCACAAAGTAAAAACAGGGGCAAAGGTAGCCATGACAGAGACTGGTGGGAAACTAACTCCAGGTTCTCTATAGACCCGCCGGGACCCAGCTCTGGAAAAAAATAAAATTTCCAGGAATTAATGCTCATAAGGTTAACCCAACATGTTCGAACACAAGTGTTAAATAACCCGCCGGGTAACGAGACGTAATACTCAACGACTACAGCTCGCTACGCGGTGGAGTTCATTAGTAAAGATTTCAGAATATCTTAACCTGTCCAAAAGATTTATGAATACCCTCTGACATGATATAAAGACCAGCATGGCGTTTATAACTGACTTAGTCTTCCCGGTGGTGTTTGTTTCAAGATTTTATTGGAAAAAAAAACTAAAAAGACGCCGGCCCCCGTATTATCTCGCAGATCAAAAACTGGGAAGCCTGACTAAAATACGAGATCTGACTTCTCCCGAAGTGTTTTTTAGATCGCCGTATGTTGAAGGCGGCGATACAAAACGTATCCCTCAATTGTCTGGTCAACTACACTGAATTGCAAATTCGTTATTCCCACCCTTCCAAGGAGCACCCGCCGGGTGTGAATTTAAGTTAAAAACGTTAACCCCAATTGTGCCCTAAATCGCCGTATGTTGAAGGCGGCGATACAAAATGCATCCCTCAATTGTTTGGTCAACTATACTGAATTTTGCAAATTCGTTAATCCCACCTTTCCCAGGTGCACCCGCTGGGTGTGATTTTAAGTTTATAACGTTAACCCCAATTGTTCCTATCCCCACTTCTTTGCAAAAGATCGCCGGGGAGGAAAACCAAACTACAACAGCCTAGCTTTTACTGGCTTTGCAAAACCGGGAAAAAACTACACACAACACGTGTCCGCATGAACACTGTTAGATTGGTACAGCCATCCCGCTGGGATTCATAGGGAGCCTGAACACTGGCTCCACCACAGAGACGCAGTCCTGGAGAGCCTCAAACAACCACTCGCCGGGGAAAACAAGCCTTTTTCAAAACCACGCGAAAACTCGGCAACCAGCCGGGTTTTTCACGGTGTAACCGAGAAAAACCCGCCGGAAAAGGCAACCCACCCCGTCCAGATTCCATCTGAACGCACCAAATAGACCTTGGAGTTAGCCAAAGCACAACTAACCCCGGGCCCACAAAATAGTCTGTGGAATTAGCCAATACACAACTAAACCAGGACACACATGACACAGTAGTACATATTTATAACATAAATCAATAACACTTGTACATGTGGCAAAGCTATGAGAGGCTGGCTAGGCCTAAGCAGACGGACATAAAAAGTAAACATGTTGTAATATAAACAAAATGCACTGAATTATATCACAACAGGAACCACCGTCAACACACCACTGTAGCAAACACTTCTAGCAAAGTGAAGAACTGACTCGGGACCCAGAAAAAAATTCACTAAGTGAAGAAAAATACCATGGGAACGTCAGCGAAAACAAGCTACCTCATCAGAAAGATAAAAGGAAGCAATAATAACGTGTAATGAAAGCCGCCTGCATCACAAAGCTAGCTAACTGTGAAAAAGTTCACATGTCCACAACAGGACCACGAGGGTACACCCAAAATAGATGCCCCAAACACACGACCCAAAATACACTGCACTGCGGGCAACCCGTCCAGGACACTCCTGCTACGCATATCCTAACCTTACTCGATACATCCCGGAGTAAACAAATGAGAAAAAACTCACTTGGGACGCAGCAAATGCGGAACCAGCGGAACCAGCGGAACCAGCGGAGCGTGGGGAGGCACGTCCGGGTCGGTTGAGCGCAGAGCAGAGAAGGAAGAATGACGCCTGAGTCAGCGTCTGGTCAAAGATCCACACAAGTACATCCACGATTATATGGAAAGCTTATTGAATAGTTATTCTTATTTTGTTTTTGTTTTTATTTTTTACGAAGTTTTTTCGTAGTGAGAACCCAATTTCATAATGACTGAACCATGAGTGAGGTTGCGTGCGCTCATGATGAAGGCTCCTCAAATTTGTTATGCTCTGCGCGGTAGATTCAAACTACGGCGGATGAGTGTTTGAAGAGGGTGCCTTATGTAATAGGCATAATCGTCAATGATGGAGGGGCCACTAATAAATAGACGACCTAATATACAATACCAACCAAAGACTGAACATCATGAAAGCAATCACAGGCACAACATGGGGTGCAGACGCCACAACCCTCCAAACATTCTACATAGCATACATCAGAAGTAAACTTGACTACTGTGCCCAAGCATTCGCCTCAGCCGCACCGACCCATCTTCATAAACTGGAGGTGGTACAGAATTCAGCAATGAGGATCATAATGGGGGCCCTTAAATCAACCCCGCTGGCCAGCCTTCAGTGTGAAGCAAATCTAATCCCACTCCACACCAGAAGGGATATACAGTGTGCCACCTACTTCTCAAAAATCTATGCTGCCCCACCTTCCCACCCATTCTCTGCATCTCTCCGCAATGTACCAGTACAGCCTCAAGGAGCCCCGATCCATAAAGCACCCTTCCGAGAGCGCGTAGGGCAAATTATACATAGAAAATCACGCATATTCCTTGGTTGCCACTCAACCCCCATGGTACCACCAGTCCCACCATGGGAATACATCCCACCCACAGTCCACACAGACCTCATCAACTCAACAACCAAGAAAAACAACTCGGCTGAGCTCAAGCAAGAGTTCCTCGAAGTCCTCCACACCCAGCACCAAAATTCCACCCATGTATACACAGATGGATCACGCATCAGTACCAGTAATAACAACAGCAAATCTGTGTCTTCATCATTATGGATCCCAAAATTTCACCTTACCATGGGATGGAAGCTACCCAAACAAACCACAGTGTTTACAGCAGAGCTCTATGGACTCCTCCGTGCACTTGAGATCATCAACAGCCTCCCAGTAAGTGCCTACACCATTTGCTGTGACTCCAAAAGTGCCATACAAGCCATCAACTATAACACCAAGACAAACAAGGAAATAGTATACCCTATGATCCAACTCCTCACCACCCTCCACTCTCAAGGATATACAATATCCCTCCAATGGGTACCCAGCCACATTGACATCCTCCATAATGAAATAGTGGATGGACTAGCCAAAGGGATGCACTCCTTCCACCTAACAACAGTCATACCCTATACCACAACCGACCGGACAAACATCCTCAGAGAAGACGTCCTCCAAGACTTCAAGGAAGAGTGGATAATAACCATAGCTGGCACACAATACAGTAACATCAAGTCAGAGTGGTCAGTGTGGAAACACTCCATCTACAAGAACAAAGCCTTAAACACCGCCGCTCTCCGCCTCAGAACAGGACACACCAGACTGGGAGGGCATATGTACAGGATGGGACTGCAAGAAAATGAAAATTGTCCGTACTGCCTCACACCTGAGACAGTGGAGCATTATCTACTCCACTGCCACAGACATTACGGTGCCCGCACCCACCTCAGAAGTGTAGTAACCCAACAAGGAGGAACATTCAACATCAAGCATATCCTAGGTGCAGGAGAACCTACCACAGCACAGTAAACATGTCATCGCATCAGCCCTAGGAACCTACATCAGAACAACAAACAAAATCACAAGCATATAAAATTACCATCCAACTGAATCTGTACTATACCACCACTGATCATCATCATCATCATCTCTGACCTCACCCTCACCTTGACTTGAATCACACAGTACACATTGGGAGGTTTGACGTACCTCCCAACCTACCAAATAGGAAAACCTACTATTTGGTAGTAGTCTTGGAAAATCCAACGTCAAGGCTATTAACCTAATTGCAATGACGACTTGTCTATTTTGACTGCTATGTCGTCATTCCAACCGCGGTTAAAAAGAAAACGTCTAGAGTCTACTCCTTATCTTGCTCTAGGAGACGTTGTACATTAACCAAAACTACCACCGAAGGTGAAAAAAGCATAGAAGAGAAGAAAAAGGGGTTTACCTTAGTTACCGCTTAAGGCCCATCCCGTGTTCCGTCATGTGCAGATCCCTGTCGAACGTGCGCATGAGCGACCCTCTCTTGTTATCACATCTCACGTCAGCAGAAGAACGCGGATGGGCAGGGGTCCGGCGTGAGGGAGGGTATTATGTACGTTGGATTTTCCAAGACTACTACCAAATAGTAGGTTTTCCTATTTGGTAGGTTGGGAGGTACGTCAAACCTCCCAATTTGTTAGTAGTCTTGGCAAATCCAACGTCAAGGCTGCATAACAAATAGGAGGAGGACATCCAAGCCCAACCTACCAAAAAAACCAATGCATAAAACAAAAGTATGAATGACAAAGACACAATTTAAACAAGAGAGTCTAATAAAAGAGTGAAAAACTGAGGAGTAGCTAAAAAGAACAGTTTTAACACATGCCCGTCATTCATAGTAATGCAAAAACATAGACTTGTCTGAAACCAAAAAGGTACTGTACCCAAAATCCCTTTTCTTCAAAAACCAACAAAAACACTGAACACAAGAACAAAACACAATTTTCAATGTGGCAAAAACACTTATGTACTGGAACAATACATAATCCCAAACTTGCAATCCAGTGTTGCAAACCCGTACACCCCCCCCCCCCCCTTTGTCATATAAAACAAAGGAAAAGAACGAGGGACAAGGGGGGAAGACCAGGGATCTTCGCCAGAGCACCAGGAAACACGACCCCCGAGAGCAAGCACCAGCCGAGGGGGTCGAACACTGGACACGGAGAGGTAGGAGGAGATGAAGGAATTGAGAGAAGACCCACAAAACCGCTGAGGCGAAGGCAGGGAAGGATCGACGTGGCAGGAACCGGAAGGAGGCAGCAAAGGATCTGACATCGTGCGCAGAACCCCTACAAACAGGGCGACGGGCACGAACGGTCCGACAAACGCGGCGGGCCATCCGCACCTGCGAGAGCCTCCCACCTGTCCGAGGAGACACCCACACAGCAGGACCCGAAGGCGGCGCCACAGACGCAACAGAGGAGCGCAAGGCCGACACCGGGCACAACACATGGCGAGGATGCCCAAGCCGGAAAGCCTGGACGGCGAAAGGCCGGAAAGCGGGGGCCGCCCTCCCAAGCGTGGTAACAAAAGGAGGGGAGGAGGCGAACGAGACGCCATGCAAGGACGGGGAGAATCGCACGCAGTCCCGGGGCCATGACAATGCCGCTAGGGCAGACACCCGAACCCCAGTGGCCAGAGCGACAAGGAAGAGCGGACGCCCGAGCAACAGAACCGGCGTAGCGGCCCTTGTAGACGTGGGTGAAGCCAGAAGGACCAGAGCCCGCCCCAGATCCCACTGCGGAGGGACCTGGCGCGGAGGAGGTCGATCCCGGAAGGCAGCCGTCAGGAAGGAATCCAGCTCCTGTGGCAGAACGACCAGCCCAGCGACGGACCCAAAGAACCCCCGGACGGCAGACAAGCGGGTACGTATAGCGTCGACTCGAAAGCGACGTGTACGGAAGAGGCGAAACAAGGAGCGTAGGACGAGGGAAGGAGAGCCAACTGGCAGGCGAGTGGCCTGTAGCCACCTAGGAAAAGACCTCCAGCGGGACCCGTAAGGCCCCCAAGGAGAAGACGGCCAGGAACGCTGCAGGAAGTCAGTCAGGGCCCGGCCAGGGCCCGGCCAGGGCCCGGCCGGGGACCGGGAGCCACCGTGCCACATGAACAAGCACGATGCGAAGGCCAACGAGGCCCGCAGGTCCCCAACCGAGCCCAAGTGGAAGCCGGAGACAGGTAGAGGGACCGGACTCGGGCACCACCGCGGCAACCGGGCGGACCAAGCCCGTGCCGGCCACAGAGGCGCGAGGAGCCAGACGCAGCCGTGGTACAGCCGCAGCCTCGCGAGGACTGGGCACAGCAACAGCGCGTCTGGGGGCGGAAAGATGTATATCGACCGCCACCTGTACCAGGCCACCATGAAAGCGGCCGGACCCCCCCCTGGAGCGCGAGGCCGGAGGGAGAGGTCCAAAGGCAACTGGCGCGGCACCCCCGATGCGAACAAGGCGACCTCCGGAACACCTCAGGAAGCCGCGAGGTCGGCGAACACAGTCCGTTGCATCGCCCATTCAACAAGAACGCCCTGCCCTCCCGACAGGGCGGCCGCCCATAGGGTGGCAGGCCCGGGCAGGGAGGAGGCATGCAAGGAGAAGGGGTGTCGGGCCGCGAGGAAGAACAACTCCACCGAGACCCCCAATAGAGTCAACAACCTGGAGGACCCCCGCAGAAGGAAACAGGGGACAGCCTGTCTGAGTGTCCAACCCGAAGGCCACCGACTGACCCCGAAGGGCCAGCGCGTGGTCCCGCAGGAAGAACAGAGGAACCAACAGTCCGAGGGCATAGACGGGTAAGTGGAGGGAGACCCACCCATCTGCCGGGAAGTGGACGTCCCAGGTTCGATCGGGAACCCCACCCAACCACGCTCGACGTATCTGTGGCGACCCAGACCGTCGGCGGGGGGGCGGACCAGGGCACAGCCGCAGAGAGCGAGCCCTGAGCAACCCAGAGACCGAAGCGTCTGCGAACGGTACGCAGGAGTGGCAGGAGCCGATCCAGAGGGGCAACGGAAACACCGCGGGGCCCATGAGGAGGAGGCGGAGTAGCCAGAGGCTCCCTAAGGGAAGGGGCAGAGCGGCCCAAAGCAGCGAACCCACGAACGAGTCCCAGAGCCACCCCAGGAGGGAGACCGAGTGCAACACGGCGAAGACCTTCCACCGAAGGTGCACCGCGGCCGGCAGACCCCGGGTCACCGTAGCGCCGGACAAAACCCATGCGAGACCGACCCATGGCACGACACGCGACGGGGTCAAGCGTGAATCGGGAACATCAAAAGGGGAACCCTAACCGTGCGACGGTGCGAACGACTGTGAGGGCGTCGCCAACGCACAGGCCTAGGGCTTCGGAAACCACCAACCAGTCGGCCAAGGAAAACAGGAGCTGGAGCCCGCTCCTGAGGAGAGGACCCAGAGCCTGCCCCACATGTGCGGAGAAGATCCGCGGCGCGATGTGGAGACCGAAGGGAAGGCCGGCGAACAGGAACACACGATCGGAAGTCCGAACGGCCAAGAATCGCTGGAAGAGAGGATGGAGAGGAACGAGCCAAGACGCATCCTGGAGGGCCAGCGACACAACCCACGACAGAGGGCACAGGGCCAGGCGTACCAGGGGTACCGGCAGCACCCGAAACCGTGTGTGCACGACGCGCCCTGTTACGACCGGGCACTCGGGTACACTAGGGCTCTTACACAGGACTCGAGTATGGCTCGCTGCCACAACGGAAACACACGATCCCAACCCCAGAGTACTGCCAGCCGAACAAAAAACGCCACTACCCTCCAGAGTTCTATCTGCTATAACGGGGTATACAAGAACTCGGTACTAGCGTTTCACACAACAGACTAATAGCAAGACGGGAGTTATCTAGTCTGGTCAACAATCAAACAAAGAAGAAAGTACTACAACACTAAAGAATAGTGTTGGCCGAAGCCGAAGTAATCCACCCTTGAACTAAGAACTTAAGAAGTCCTCCACCCTCTACTTCGGATCGGCACTATTACGTTACGTTAAACAATAGTCCTCGAGCATCAAGCAAGGAATCTTCTGATAAGTTAGATGCTTCTCGAATACTCGTAAGAAGTAAGTATCGGATTTTGAACAGCAATTTAATGAATAACTCACTGGTAATTAAAGGCTTTAAATTGACATAAGAAGAATTATAAGAATAAGCAATAGGATATGGCAAACATTAAGAAGAAGTACTCCGACAATGCACTGGCAATAGCCTACTAAGATTGTGCTCGTGGGCCACTAATCTCTGAAGTAGCTAAGCGTGCCACACATGAAATCAATAGTGCTTAAACAATAATATACATAAGGAGAAGCTTCAATACTATACTGTATCTGCTGGTCGAGCAAAGTCTAGCTGGGATATCTAAGGTTAAGAGACAATGGCTGAGCAAGCGGCTCGTAGCCTAGCGAGGTCCTTAAGACTGTGCGGCCAAATTACGGTAATTGACGGGATGCTCTCTTGAGAGATCCAGATCACTAGTATCTGGTTCTCTCCTGGCGATCCTCTCAAAGTCAAGCAAATGAGATAGCACAGTGTTGGGTGGCACAGGCAAAAGCCCTCACTCGCAACACAGTGCTAAACTCCCACGGTACACAATCAAAAAGACCCCCTAGGCTTCCCACGTCTCCGTTGCAATTGTGCTGGTTCAACCAACCTAGCACTCATAGGAAATCACAACTTGAGGAACCCTATCCCAGTCTAGCATTACCTAAACCAGCAGAAAACAGGAACATGAATAATAGTACACAGGGAAATACATATACGAGTGCAACAAACATCAATCAATCCTATTCTAGTTAACCCTTCCAAAAATAGGCTATCTAACAGGCACTTATCTCGTGAGAACTCAAGCGATAATACTTTGGCTGACTAAATCTGCACCAAAGGGGTCATTGGTTAAAAAGGGACGAGAAGAGTAGAAGATAGGCTGTTCAGAGAGTAGAGAAAGTTCACATCAGTCGGAAGAATATGGATAGTTGCAAGGGATATGAGAGGTCGCTTTGCCTGATGAGTTCTGAAGAATGGTGGCAAGAACCTCTCTTTTTATACTCGGCCTAGCGGCATATCTCAAACTACTTAAGGACCGCCCACTAGCAATCATTACGTAATATTCTCTCTCAATCTGGGATCGACAAAGGATTTCCCACGCGCTGAAAAGGAGGAGGGAGGAGGGAATTAGGCCTACCTGCAGCGTGGCGCACTCACTGTTCCCCGTTACGTAATATCTCTCTCTCTCTCCTCTCATCATTACATATAAGTCCCACACACAATACTTATAACTAATGATATAAAATAGAACTCGTTGACTCAGATGAAAACAAAATACATATTTATAATACTTATAGTACAACGGCTCACATAAACTAAGTTAGGAAACTCTACACAGACTACAGCCAAAGTTCCTGCCCTGACGATCCTAGCGAGAGTGGGGCCTGACTGGGCGTTCTGTACAGCATGCTCATACTCGACATGCGTCACACCTCCCCCAAGATTTTACTTGCTCAACCCTGAGCTAAAATCTGATATACAGAACCCCATCAAGCCCCTCACACCCAGCGACCGCATGGCACTAAAACAACGCTGAGTTTATCACTAAAACACATCTTATAAAAAAAAAATTCACATTTCATAACTCCTCCCAACAATAGTAAAAGACATAATATCATGCTCCCAGAGCGAGCTTACAGCAGCTCAGCCGTTTGATAGTTCATGGACTACTCAAACTCTATAGGCTATGACAAACTTATACAATTATCTATATAAAAAAAGAAAGAGTTTTTCTATGATTTTTATATTTTAATATGTTTTTTCCGGCTGCACTATAAGGGCAGCCTATTTTCTTCTATACCAAACGCTCAACTCCTGCTTTACGACCCAATACGCTGGGCTACAACCGCGAGCCAACAAGCACCAAGCGCAAAATACTATTCAAACTAAAGCAGGAGGCTACCCGTGTGTCAATCTACCCAGGATCATATACCCTTGAACGACCATCTGCAACCACGTTGTCACAACCGGCAATATGGCGTATGTCCAGGTTATATACCAATAACCTTAGTGACCACCTGGTCAGCCTCATATTCCGATTGTGAAACTGGTCCAAGATCTTGAGAGGGTGATGATCTGGGTAAACTACAACGACCGGACCATAGGCTGGAACATAGACCTCGAAATGCCCCAGCGCATCATCGTCCTTTTCACTTTCATTCATCAGGTTCTGAAACGTTGCTGGTGCATTCTTAAGTCCGTAGGGCATAACATTACACCGGTAAGTACTCCCGTCCACCACAAAACCACATACCTCTTTAGCACGCTCGGACAAAGGTACTTGCCAGTAACCTTTTACTAAATCTACTTTAGACAAAAACCGAGCATTACCAATTTTATCAACACTATCATCAACCCGAGGAAGAGGATATGGGTTAGTTGGAGTCAAACCGTTTA
The DNA here is from genome assembly GCA_037953745.1 of Lithodes maja. NCBI lineage: Eukaryota > Metazoa > Arthropoda > Malacostraca > Decapoda > Lithodidae > Lithodes > Lithodes maja. The sequence goes on from JBAKBP010002245.1 coordinate 177,070, forward strand.
GCCTACGGAAATCAATACAGAAGCGTACCTTGCCATCTGGCTTAGGCTGCAGTGTTACGGGGGAAGTCCATTTAACGGTACCTTTCTCTATCAACCCTCTACCGAGCATATACTCCAACTCATCCCTCAGAGCGGGTAGTTTTATGGGGGGCACACGGTACGGGATTGACTTAAAGGGTAGATGGTCCCCCACGTCAACATCATGCATAGCCTGAGTAGTGAGGCCTGGGTGTTCAGCAAATACAGTGGGGTATGAACCGAGCAACTGACGGATAGCTTCAAATTGCGGCTCAGGCAAATGGGCTATAGCCTCGTCAGCCCTTAGGCTCGAGTTCCCCGCCCACTGATCCGCTGAAACATGGTGATCCCAGCTATCCTCCTCTGAAGCTTGACTGTCCCCCTCTCCTTCTCCACCACGGCCGCAACAAGCCAACACAGGGACAGTGAGAGGCTCAGAGGGGCGCCTCACATACTCTTTTATCAGGTTCACGTGACATAACTGATTCTTCTTCCTCCTGTCTGGAGTGGCAACAAGGTAATCTAGGTCCGAAATTTTCTCCACAATTTTATAGGGTCCAGTATACTTCGCCGACAAGGGGTTACCCACCAAAGGCAACAAAATCAACACCTCCTGTCCCACAATGAACTCCCGGAGCTTCACTTTGCGATCATACCTGTCCTTCATTAAAGCTTGTGACCCTGTTAAATTCCGACCTGCCATCTCCAGACTCTTAAGCATGCGCTCACGGCTTTCAAACACATACTTCAACAAGGAACAAGGCGGCACCGTTCCTTCCCAAATTTCCCGCAGCATATTAAGGGGGCCCCTGACTCGGTGTCCAAAAATCAGCTCGTTTGGACTAAATCCCAGGCTCTCACCAGGCACTTCCCGAGCAGCAAACAGTACATACGGCAATCCAAGATCCCAATCTCTTCCGTTATCAGCACAATAACACCTGAGCATGCTTTTAAGGGTGGCATGCCACCGCTCAAGCACCCCTTGGCTCTCAGGGTGATACGCTGACGATACCACCGCCCGTATTCCATGCTGTTGCATTGTTTGCTTAAAGAGATTGGAGGTGAAATTGGACCCCTGATCAGACTGAATCTCCTCCGGGTACCCGTACCTTGAAAAGTACCACAACAAGTTACTGACTACCGTCTTAGCCATGCCGTTTTTCATGGGGTATGCATCGGGGTATCTAGTGGCAACATCCATGATGGTTAACAAAAATTTATTACCAGCCTTTGTGGGAGGGAGGGGACCAACCATGTCAACAACAATCTTACTAAAAGGTGGCCCAATTACAGGAATAGGGTGCAACGGAGCTTTAGGAATAACTTGGTTTGGTTTCCCGACCCGTTGACAAATATCACATGAGTTTATCCAGGACTGCACATGAGACTTCATCCCCGGCCACCAAAACAACTTCCCCAAAGCCGCCACCGTTTTTCTTACCCCCAAATGTCCTGCCAGCGGTGTGTCATGCGCCAAACTCAGTAGGCTATCCCTGCACTCCCGCGGCACCATCAACTGGTCCACTACCCCGGACCCCATCTTCCAGCTACGGTTAGGGTCTTGAAAACGCCGATACAGGATGCCATCTAAATAAAAAAAATCTCCCGGCTGTGCATCACCGTCCTCGTCGAGCTCCACAGCTCCATTAGCACACGTTTGGAGCTCAGGGTCCTCCAGCTGCAACCGACGTATATCTGAGGGTGCCAAGCGATCTAACTGCTCCCGGAGCAATGCATGACCCTCCCCGATACTGAGCTGCTCCCTCTGTCTCTCTCGATGTTCATAACGTTGCTGTCGTGGAGACTCGTCATGCCCAGCCTCGTCACTCTCGATGACAGGCCCAGGGGCTACTCCAGAACTAAGTAATGGTGCTAATACTGAATCACCCAGGAGAGCCGCCGAGTCAAAACTCTTAAAACCAACTCCAGCTTTAGCCTCCTCCTGTTGATCGTTCCTCTGCTGGTCTGAAGACGGAGGACTAGGCTGTGACACTTTAGCTGCCCGAGCTCGGGTGACAGCACACGCCATGGGTTGTGCCTGGCACCGCTCGACCCACTCTCGCTCTTCCCTACTCACGTCGGCCGGCCTCTCGGCAACGACTAAGGGTAGAACCTCAGAAGCGGGCATTGCAAAGTCGTTGCCGAGAAGAAGGTCGACGCCCTCCACTGGCAGTTTCTCCACAATCCCAACATCCAATTCACGTGCCACACCATCCACCTCCAACTCCAACCGCACCAGCGGGTATGACCGAGTTGCATTAATACCCTGCACCACCACCACCCGAGCCGCATTTATAGGGTAGCCAGTCAAGTTTTTCATCAAAGTCTGGGAAGCACCTGTATCACGCAAGACCTCTACTCCATGCTTGCGCCCCGCCCACATCACGCAACCCCGTCCTCTATGGTCGCAAAAAACATCCTGAGCAGGGTTCGAGCCTCCCAGGTGCTTCTGCATTGGCTGTGCCTCAGCCTCTGACGAACTGCCCCGGGCAAACTCAGAAGGCTTCAGAGACACACCAATGTTGCAGGCCAAAGACACAGCTGCTGTAGGTGGTTTGCTAGGACAGACTCTTGCAAAGTGCCCCTTTTTATGACAAAGATAACACTCCAACTCCCCTCTGGGCTTCCCTTGGTACTGGGAAGGGCCCGGCCCCTTCTTAAATGGGACGGTGTTAGTCTTGTGGTCAGTCTTGGTATCATAGCTCTTGTACTTGTTTGCATAATGTATATCACTAACTCGGGGGGGTGGGGCGTCACGCCCCTTGTTACCTGCCTCACTACGCTGGGCAGACCCGCACCCACGAATTAGTGATAGCCGGAGGTCAGCCATCTCAGCTGCCTCCTGTAGAGTTTTAGGGTTCTTTTCTTTAATAGTTAAAGTCATTTCTGCACCTGTACACTTATAAAACTGCTCGAGCAGAAACAGCTCAGTCAACTGTTCGGCCGTCTCAGCTTTCTCAGAACGTGTCCAGTTAGCAAGTGCATCTTTTAAGTCCCGGGCATGTTCAAGAAAGGTCGCCTCCCTAGTCTTTGTAACACCCCGAAACTTCAATCGATATGTTTCTGGTTGCAACTCGTATGCCCGTAGGACAGCTCTCTTCAATTCTGGGTAGTCAATGCAAGACTCTAAAGGCAGTGCATCATAAGCCTTCAGACCCTTACCCGTAAGTCTTGAGGAGACCAGAGCTGCCCACTTCTCTTCAGGCCAATTATGCTCCCTACACTTCTTCTCAAAACGATTAAAAAATTCTGTGACTTCAGTTTCACTAAATGCCGGCACCAATTTGACTAAGTGAGACAAGGACTGTTCTCTTACTTGGCCCTCCCGGCCCATCCGAATCCCTGTCGACTCTGCACGAGTCTTATCTAAGTCTATCTGAGCACAATATTTCTCGGAGTCGTATCTAAGCTCAGCCTCGTGCCTCCTGACCTCAATCTCATGCCTCCTAGTCTCATTCTCCATTTTAGCAAGCTCGAGTTTAAATATCATCTCAGGAGACAGGCCGGAAGAGGGAGCTGCCACTACTGAAGGAGGGGGGGCAAGAACTGGGGAACCACCATACGCACCGCCCGAGGGCACTCCAATCTTCCAATGCTCATCCCTCTGTGGGAGAGTGCTAACCTCCGGCAACTGAGTGGACGGCACTGTGGGAGTCGAGTGAGAGGGGATCTGGGGAGGAACCCCCCCAAACGCCCTCTCCTCCGAAACCCCATGTCGCCCACGCAACACCCAGGAAATCAGCTCCCCCTTGGACATTCCTCCTACATTGGATAGACCCAAAACCTTGGCTATCAGGTGCAAGCCATAAACATTCACCCCAGTCAGCCTCTCCTCCGTCACATGGTACTGCTTACTCACAAAAAGTCTAGCATCCTCCTCACTAGTTACTAACGGCACCTCCTCACTTAGCATCTCTCGCTCCTCGTCAGTACTAGGGCCCGACATACTGAAGTTCACCAAAAAATTCTCGAGACAAAAGTGTTAAACTCCCTTATGCAAGCACTAATTACTAAATTAACTGGAGTCTCTTAAATGCTCTCCTAATTGCCTTACAAAAAAAAATATTCTTCAATATGTACGCTAAAGTACCAACAAACAAATGTTGTACAACTCTGCAAAAAATTATACTGTTCACAAAATCCTAAGCAAGGTCGCCATTTGTTACGACCGGGCACTCGGGTACACTAGGGCTCTTACACAGGACTCGAGTATGGCTCGCTGCCACAACGGAAACACACGATCCCAACCCCAGAGTACTGCCAGCCGAACAAAAAACGCCACTACCCTCCAGAGTTCTATCTGCTATAACGGGGTATACAAGAACTCGGTACTAGCGTTTCACACAACAGACTAATAGCAAGACGGGAGTTATCTAGTCTGGTCAACAATCAAACAAAGAAGAAAGTACTACAACACTAAAGAATAGTGTTGGCCGAAGCCGAAGTAATCCACCCTTGAACTAAGAACTTAAGAAGTCCTCCACCCTCTACTTCGGATCGGCACTATTACGTTACGTTAAACAATAGTCCTCGAGCATCAAGCAAGGAATCTTCTGATAAGTTAGATGCTTCTCGAATACTCGTAAGAAGTAAGTATCGGATTTTGAACAGCAATTTAATGAATAACTCACTGGTAATTAAAGGCTTTAAATTGACATAAGAAGAATTATAAGAATAAGCAATAGGATATGGCAAACATTAAGAAGAAGTACTCCGACAATGCACTGGCAATAGCCTACTAAGATTGTGCTCGTGGGCCACTAATCTCTGAAGTAGCTAAGCGTGCCACACATGAAATCAATAGTGCTTAAACAATAATATACATAAGGAGAAGCTTCAATACTATACTGTATCTGCTGGTCGAGCAAAGTCTAGCTGGGATATCTAAGGTTAAGAGACAATGGCTGAGCAAGCGGCTCGTAGCCTAGCGAGGTCCTTAAGACTGTGCGGCCAAATTACGGTAATTGACGGGATGCTCTCTTGAGAGATCCAGATCACTAGTATCTGGTTCTCTCCTGGCGATCCTCTCAAAGTCAAGCAAATGAGATAGCACAGTGTTGGGTGGCACAGGCAAAAGCCCTCACTCGCAACACAGTGCTAAACTCCCACGGTACACAATCAAAAAGACCCCCTAGGCTTCCCACGTCTCCGTTGCAATTGTGCTGGTTCAACCAACCTAGCACTCATAGGAAATCACAACTCGAGGAACCCTATCCCAGTCTAGCATTACCTAAACCAGCAGAAAACAGGAACATGAATAATAGTACACAGGGAAATACATATACGAGTGCAACAAACATCAATCAATCCTATTCTAGTTAACCCTTCCAAAAATAGGCTATCTAACAGGCACTTATCTCGTGAGAACTCAAGCGATAATACTTTGGCTGACTAAATCTGCACCAAAGGGGTCATTGGTTAAAAAGGGACGAGAAGAGTAGAAGATAGGCTGTTCAGAGAGTAGAGAAAGTTCACATCAGTCGGAAGAATATGGATAGTTGCAAGGGATATGAGAGGTCGCTTTGCCTGATGAGTTCTGAAGAATGGTGGCAAGAACCTCTCTTTTTATACTCGGCCCTCTAGCGGCATATCTCAAACTACTTAAGGACCGCCCACTAGCAATCATTACGTAATATTCTCTCTCAATCTGGGATCGACAAAGGATTTCCCACGCGCTGAAAAG
>JBAKBP010002246.1:0-98547 GCA_037953745.1 Lithodes maja
CGGACCTCATAGAGTAGTAGGCCTAATATAGGATATCATCAGGTAATATATTCCACACAATTTCCAGTTAACTTATAATTACAATACTTTGGCAGTCGGATAGTTTGAAGAATATCGGCATATATATATATATATATATATATATATATATATATATATATATATATATATATATATATACAGTATATATATATATATATATATATATATATATATATATATATATATATATATATATATATACTGTATATATATATAAGGAAGAGCAAACTAAAGCGTAAAGGACCATCTTTATGTTTCTAGAACATGTGCGACGTTTCGACACCAACATGTGTCATTTTGAAGCCTAAACAGGAAAAAAGAACCTAAATTAAAAGTTTGCATTCAAATATACAATTTGTAAAAGTAGGTTAAATTACTATAAAGTACACAAGAAACTGGATGAAGGAAGGTACAAAACAGGGATAAAATACTGAAATTTAAATTAAGAGAATAATAAATTAATACAATATGGACAGAGAAAGACAACAAAAACGAAAACAAATAATAAATAAAATATAGAAAAGCTACATGTTACTGAATAACATACCAATTACTAGAAACAAAGTAAAGGCGAGGAGGACTCGTGGGTGCCTAGGGATGGTTGGTGATGGTGGGTGAGGAGAGACTCAGCTGTTACCCTGGACATGTCGTCTGATGTAGTGAAAAATATGGAACAATTTTGACTACGCCTACGATTCCCTGCCGGAGAGTCAATTGCTTATATATATATATATATATATATAATTATATATATATATATATATATATATATATATATATCACGTGTATTTGTGATATTTTCTCAATATATATATATATATATATATATATATATATATATATATATATATATATATATATATATATATAAACGCATGGACACACAAACTGTAATTTGAAAGAGTTTATAACGTAGACAGTGAACGAAAGAGACTTAAGGACAAAGTTTAAGAGTATACAGGTTGAGTGGAAGATAGTAATGGGTTAGTGACTTCGACAGAATAATAATTGGGGTTTAACCCTCAACTATCGGGTAGTTTTGTAACACTACTACCTGCCAAGCGGGCAGATTTACCCTAAACGAGCTTCATACCATGCTCTTTTTTATGCATAAAGAAGAGCCAGAGCGTAATACAATTATGTATCCGTGAAAGGGCGATAATTGAGCTTTCCAATGACACCTGAATCATCCTTGTACGACCATGGGTTCTCTTGCAACGATGTTGCAATACGAAGGGGAAAAACCTAAAATACAGTAATTTCCTCAGTTTTTACCCTGTATCACGGGACCAGGGAGGTGTAGACATGTGGTGCTGGTGTCAGTGGCGGGACGAGGTCCATGCTGAACGGTCAGAGCCTGCCTGCGGTCCTCCCACCACGTGGACTCTCTCTCAGAGCTGATAATGTGCTCAAAATCGCATAAGACTTAAGGCGGGACCCGCTCTTTAGGCCTTGGTTCTCTAACCGACTTAAGGCGGGACCCGCTATTTAGGTGTTAATGTGTGCCACTTACTCTCCGCAAACAAATATACACTGAAATATTTCTGAAAATTGTATTGATTGATCGTAATTGCGATAGAAGGGAGAGTGAGAGATTTGCAACATTGCTTAATTAGAGAGATCAATAAGAATTGATAAGAGGAAGCTAAAGGTTAGTGCACACTAACGCGAAAGCCCCTCCAGACGAGTGCACTACTCAAAATTTCAGCCAGATACGGCTAATCGGCAACATAATCTTGGATATTTTAAATTAGCAGTGGATGACTCTCATGGTCCAAGCGACGTAACGTGGGTCGATACAATATTTTGGGCTGTTCAAAAGTTCGCGAGAATCCCCCAGCAACTGTCAAAAATCGTCTGAGTCTGGTTTTCATCGCTAACTCGCCGTATTAAGATTGTGTGGTCCGTATCCAAGACGTATGGTCCATATCAAAGTCGTATGGTGCATATCAAAGTCGTCTGGTTCATAAACTTGCCGTGCGGATCGTATCTCTTCCGTGCGGAAATTTGGCAACATGCGACGTGGTAACAGCGAGTCTCACCGCTTTGTTACGATGTTCGTACCCCATTCTTCTGAGTTGTATCGCAGTCTTCTGGGTCGTATCTTTTCCGTGGACTATTCGTGTACCATTCGCACAACTTTTCTTATCTTCGTTGTAGCATTCGTTTCTTCTCCGTATCGGCATCGTTAGTCTTATCGAGAGTCGTGTGGCTGCGATCTAACTCTAACGATGCCAGATGCCAGGCATTTTCGCCGCGATATCTAGTCAATTCGGCAAGACAGATGATTTTTTCGAGTCGTAGGTGTTCGTGTCAGTCTTGAAGGGGCTGTCGTGTTAGTGTGCACTAACCTTAATGAGACAACATGTTTTGGATTCCACCCATTCGAGCAGAGCTGTATGGGTGACTCTTTCCCATACATGCGCACAAAATTCAATAGAGTAATTGTCCTACTATACCTTTGTACAGAGCAACAGTTGTGCGAGGAAGAAACAAATCATGGAGCCGGTTAGATACATTAATCTTTGGAAAACTGTATATATTAAATCCTTGAAGTCCATGACACGTGTTGACAGTTTACTATTAGACGATTTTATTCAATTCAAGAAGAATTTGCGGGAGCTCTAAAGATAATTTAGATAGATTTCCTAGAGATTTTTCCTAAATCGCATTACATTGTTTAATGATAACCAGCAGAAAATGTAAAACTGTGTTCTCAAATACTGAGTTAAGTCATGTTATGATTGGCTATGTCATGTTTGGCAATGTTTTTAATTTAGAACAGTAGGGAATCATTGTTTTAGTTGATCCTCACTATTTGATATCTACTTGTTGATATGGTCTACTGGTTGAGTTAGGTAAGTCACCGGTACTTACGGACACCCAGTACACTGAAGAAGAGGAAGGTCCATCGGCCAGTACCGAGATAGTTCAGTAACTGATCGAACCTTTGAATGTCTTCCTCGTCAGCGCCGTCACGTGTCATGTCCTCTGAAACAACGTAAAGGTATTAACTTAGGACCTCTTCACAGTTATTATCTAATATATCTTAGATTCATCCTCGCCATGGTTTTTACTCCACTAGTTATTCTGAAACAACGTAAAAATACTATTGTTTGTTCTCTACTCAGTTCATAGATTAATCCGTTCAGCGCTATTATAGCATTGTTCATAATATTCTGGCTATCATTAAGTAACTGTCATGCAACTTGATAAATAGTTATCATGATCAAGGGTTTATAACTAACTCAAGTAAGTCAATCAGAACGAAACACAAATATTCAACACTGGTTTGCATAAGTAATCTTGTATACACTATACAAATTGACACTTAATCCATTCAGTACCGGTGACGCCCTTTCCATCATATTCTTGACACTATTAGACGATTTTATACAAATGCGGAAGGATCTGTGGTAGCTCAAAGGAATAAATAAGTTGGTTTCTAGCCTTTTATGTGTTTAAGGTCTTACCTAAGATGAATACAATAATATAATAGTTGCCAGAATATCATGAAAAAGACGTCACCGATACTGAACCGGTTAATTGGAAAACAAAACTGGTCCAAAGTAATAGTGTTCTAATCGTTAATGTTTTCAAATACGAGTAGATAAACTTTTTTTTGTTTTTTTTATGTGAGTGAGGGAGACAAAAAGGCAGAACTGCCTATAGCGAGTGCCTCCCCTAGAGTTGAAAGAGTGACACGGCCAAAATCAAGAGATGTTTGAGCTAAAATGCCTCGACATACGAAGTTTGAAGCAATTTAAGTCATAGGAAGAGGGAAAGACTCATTCTGGGAGAGAGTTTCAGAGCTCAGCTGTTGAATAGAAAGAAGGATTCGGAATATAATTTCACTCTTGAGTAGGAGAGTTGCACAGAGTAGGGGTGGGATTGTGTTGCAAGACGGGTACTACATACCCTACGTAGAGGAAGTGGTATACATTGAGGAGCACCGAATATTGTAGTAGCGATAGAATAGCGAGAGAGATGCAACATTGCGGCGAAGAGAGAGATTGCAGAGAGTTGGTGAGTGGATGGGATTAATGATACGAAAGGCTTTCCTTTCTACTTTGTCTACGAGTGCGGTATGTGAGGATCCTCCCCACACATGTGAACAATGCTCAATACAAGGACGCAATGTGCCCCTGTACAGAGCAAGAAGCTGTGCAGGGGTAAAGAACCCCTTGAGGCGGTTAAACACACCCAGCTTCTTGGAGGCTGCCTTAGCAAGACTGGTAATATGGTCCTTAACCCTTAACTGTCGGCGAGCAACATAAGTCGAGTTAAATAAAGCTGGACTATGTGGCGGCGCTCGACATAGGTCGTGTGGCAATTTCAGCACGTAATGTTGCTGAGAGAGAGAGACAAGTGGTGGCAGGAGAGTAGCGAGCGTATGACTGCTCCAGACCACCGCGGCGAACCTACTGACACGAATCCCACCTCCTCCCTCCCTCTCTCACTCGCTATATACGGAATTGTATGGGGAAAGTGCCTAATTACATGCTTTTTGCACTCGCGTTGCACGGTTATTGCAAGAAAACTAGCCATCATAAAAGGATCGTTATGGTGTCATTCGAAAGCTCTATTTATGCCCTTTCAGGGATATATACTTGTTTTACGTTCTGGGTCTTATTTAGGCATGAAAATGATCACGTAAACAGCCCTATTTTGGCTAAAAACACCACGCTGGGCGGTACATATAAATAAACCGCCTAGGCCGCTAATAAGGTGTTAATATGTACCATTATTGTTACAATTAAGTGTTCAGATTAATACAATGTACCTTACAATGGTCCTTTATGGAGCCCCGCATCATACTATATAATTATTTAACGGGAGGTATTTGCTGTATTTGCTCATTTATTTATTTATATATTATTTTCTTTTAGTTTACTTCCTAGATCTCCATCAAGCTTTAAAAAACACCGCCAAGACTCCCCTTCGAAATAAATTTGCATATTTTTTGGTAATAACATATCCAGGCCAAAGGACGGTTCCTACTAAATTACAGGCAGGCTTTCGCTCGCCAGGAAAAATCGACACCTAAATGGCAAAGGTCGTAATATTGACAATTAATTGAAAGTGATAGGTCCTAAAATCGCCAACATTATTGGGCGAACGCCTTAAAATGTCAAAATGAATGAGCTTGAACATGAGGGAGAAGGGGGTCCAGGAAAACAATATACCCTCTTTACTTCTTCTTACTATAGCACTATGTTAACTCTTTCATATTAAAGGACACAGGTTTACACTTTATTCTGGTTATCATTAGACGATATTATGGTACTTAGGAATGATATCTAGGAATCCAAGGAGTAAACATTAATTAGACGATATTATGGTACTTAGGAATTATATCTAGGAATCCAAGGAGTAAACATTCATTTAACTCTTGTTACGACCGGGCACTCGGGTACACTAGGGCTCTTACACAGGACTCGAGTATGGCTCGCTGCCACAACGGAAACACACGATCCCAACCCCAGAGTACTGCCAGCCGAACAAAAAACGCCACTACCCTCCAGAGTTCTATCTGCTATAACGGGGTATACAAGAACTCGGTACTAGCGTTTCACACAACAGACTAATAGCAAGACGGGAGTTATCTAGTCTGGTCAACAATCAAACAAAGAAGAAAGTACTACAACACTAAAGAATAGTGTTGGCCGAAGCCGAAGTAATCCACCCTTGAACTAAGAACTTAAGAAGTCCTCCACCCTCTACTTCGGATCGGCACTATTACGTTACGTTAAACAATAGTCCTCGAGCATCAAGCAAGGAATCTTCTGATAAGTTAGATGCTTCTCGAATACTCATAAGAAGTAAGTATCGGATTTTGAACAGCAATTTAATGAATAACTCACTGGTAATTAAAGGCTTTAAATTGACATAAGAAGAATTATAAGAATAAGCAATAGGATATGGCAAACATTAAGAAGAAGTACTCCGACAATGCACTGGCAATAGCCTACTAAGATTGTGCTCGTGGGCCACTAATCTCTGAAGTAGCTAAGCGTGCCACACATGAAATCAATAGTGCTTAAACAATAATATACATAAGGAGAAGCTTCAATACTATGCTGTATCTGCTGGTCGAGCAAAGTCTAGCTGGGATATCTAAGGTTAAGAGACAATGGCTGAGCAAGCGGCTCGTAGCCTAGCGAGGTCCTTAAGACTGTGCGGCCAAATTACGGTAATTGACGGGATGCTCTCTTGAGAGATCCAGATCACTAGTATCTGGTTCTCTCCTGGCGATCCTCTCAAAGTCAAGCAAATGAGATAGCACAGTGTTGGGTGGCACAGGCAAAAGCCCTCACTCGCAACACAGTGCTAAACTCCCACGGTACACAATCAAAAAGACCCCCTAGGCTTCCCACGTCTCCGTTGCAATTGTGCTGGTTCAACCAACCTAGCACTCATAGGAAATCACAACTCGAGGAACCCTATCCCAGTCTAGCATTACCTAAACCAGCAGAAAACAGGAACATGAATAATAGTACACAGGGAAATACATATACGAGTGCAACAAACATCAATCAATCCTATTCTAGTTGACCCTTCCAAAATAGGCTATCTAACAGGCACTTATCTCGTGAGAACTCAAGCGATAATACTTTGGCTGACTAAATCTGCACCAAAGGGGTCATTGGTTAAAAAGGGACGAGAAGAGAAGAAGGTAGGCTGTTCAGAGAGTAGAGAAAGTTCACATCAGTCGGAAGAATATCGATAGTTGCAAGGGATATGAGAGGTCGCTTTGCCTGATGAGTTCTGATCTAAAAATGGCGAGACCTCCCTTTTTATACTCGGCCCCGTAGCGAGCATAACGGCAATCATGACGTCACATTCTCTCTCTCAATCTGGGATCGACAAAGGATTCCCACGCGCTTGATGAGGGGGGAGGGAGGGGGGAAGGAGGGAGGAGGGAGTGAGGCCTACACACCTCGTGGCGCGCACACTGTCCTCCGTTACATAACTCGCTCTCTCTCATCACATCATTATATATAAGTCCCACACACAATACTTATATCTAATGATATAAAATAGAACTCGTTGACTTAGAAGAAAACAAAATACATAATGATAATACTTATAGTACAACGGTTCACATAAACTGAGTTAGGAAACTCTACACAGACTACAGCCAAAGTTCCTGCCCTGACGATCCTAGCGAGAGTGGGGCCTGACTGGGCGTTCTGTACAGCATGCTCATACTCGACATGCGTCACACCTCCCCCAAGATTTTACTTGCTCAACCCTGAGCTAAAATCTGATATACAGAACCCCATCAAACCCCTCACACCCAGCGACCGCATGGCACTAAAACAACGCTGAGTTTATTACTAAAACACATCTTATATATAAAAAAAAAATTCACATTTCATAACTCCTCCCAACAATAGTAAAAGACATAATATCATGCTCCCAGAGCGAGCTTACAGCAGCTCAGCCGTTTGATAGTTCGTGGACTACTCAAACTTTATAGGCTATGACAAACTTATACAATTATCTTCATCAAAAAGAAAGAGTTTTTATATGATTTTTTATATTTTAATATGTTTTTTTCCGGCTGCACTATAAGGGCAGCCTATTTTCTTCTATACCAAACGCTCAACAATCCTGCTTTACGACCCAATACGCTGGGCTACAACCGCGAGCCAACAAGCACCAAGCGCAAAATACTACTCAAACCAAAGCAGGAGGCTACCCGTGTGTCAATTTACCCAGGATCATATACCCCTGAACGACCACATGCAACCTCGTTGTCACAACCGGCAATATGGCTTATGTCCAGGTTATATACCAATAACCTTAGTGACCACCTGGTCAGCCTCATATTCCGATTGTGAAACTGGTCCAAGATCTCGAGAGGGTAATGATCTGGGTAAACTACACCGACCGGACCATAGGCTGGAACATAGATCTCGAAATGCCCCAGCGCATCATTGTCCTTTTCACTTTCATTCATCAGGCTCTGACACGTTGCTGGTGCATTCTTAAGTCCGTCAGGCACAACATTGCACTGGTAGGTACTCCCGTCCACAACAAAACCACATACCTCTTTAGCACGCTCGGACAAAGTTACAAGCAACGACCACTCACGACATTCCTTATCCCTCAGATCCTTCGTCCACACGTAATCCAGCTCTGCTTGCACCATAGGCTGTCGAGCAGGATTTATACGGTAGGGAATTAAACTGAGCCTTGCACTATCTCCAGCCTGCATGTCGGATTCTACCCCGTACATCAGGCCTGGAGAAGCAACAAACATGCGAAAGTACTGCCATAGCCTAGTAAATAACTGCCTTGCACTGTCTCCACAAACAACATGCCTAGTGCCCTCCCACAACCCAGCCGAGACCGCAGCTTCTAACCTGTAGTCTCCCTCCTTCTCCACCTTCGTCCCTAGAACAGCCAGGTCATGAGAGGGACAATCAGTACCACCCGTGCAGTCACTCCCACAGTTCATTATTGCTAAGGCTTCCCCGCCGATACCGTACATGCGCACCCCCGCATTCCTTGTGACGACATCTGCCTGCGCAGCATCACCGCTTTCAGCGACATGGCCAGATACAGTCGGTCTATGGTAGGGCTGTTGCATTAGACTAGAGCAGCATTGGGAGGCTATGCGACGACCGGGCACTGCGATACCACAGCCGACCTTACCAATCTGCTCAATGTCCTCCTTTTGACCACCACCCTTGGCAGCCATGGGTCGACCCTGACCTGGCAACCATGCCAAAGCCTCGTCGCCCACCTTAAACCACCGAAACAACGAGGCTAACGGTCTTTTAACATTCACGCGACCTGCCCGCGGAACATCTCGCACCGTCCGAGTTGTGAGACTCAGGGGCTCGGCACGACCAGTGGGGTATGAACCGAGCTGGTGCTGGAGTGCTGCACACTGCTGCTCAGGCAGGTGCTCTAGCGCTTCCACAGCCACCAGACTCGTGTCCCCCGCCCACGGCTCCGCCGAGACATAACAATCCCTACTCTCCTCCACCTGTGCCCTACTGCCCCCCTCTCCTTCTCCACCTTGGCCGCGGCAGACCAACGCAGGGACAGTAGGCTGCTCAGGTGGTTGCCTCACAAACTCCTCCAACAGGTTCACATGACATGCTTCCCCGTCCTCGTGTTTAATCTCGACAGCACCATTAACACACTTCTGAACTTCCGGATCCTCCAACTGCAGTTTACAAATATCTGAGGGAGCCAACTTGTCTAGATGCTTCCGAAGCAACCCAAGTCCTTCCCCAATATCAAACTGAGCAACCCTTTCTTCTCTCCGTGTGCAACGTTGCTGCCTCGGAGTCTCTTCCGGCCCTACCTCCTCACTAGCTGTGACAGGTCCTGGGGCCTCTCCAGACTCTAACATAGGTGCCAATACTGAATCACCCAGGAGAGCCGCCGAGTCAAAACTCTTAAAACCAACTCCAGCTTTAGCCTCCTCCTGTTGATCGTTCCTCTGCTGGTCTGAAGACGGAGGACTAGGCTGTGACACTTTAGCTGCCCGAGCTCGGGTGACAACACACGCCATGGGTTGTGTCTGGCACCGCTCGATACACTCTTGCTCTTCCCTACTCACGTCGGCCGGCCTCTCGGCAACGACTAAGGGTAGAACCTCAGAAGCGGGCATTGCAAAGTCGTTGCCGAGAAGAAGGTCGACGCCCTCCACTGGCAGTTTCTCCACAATCCCGACATCCAATTCACGTGTCACACCATCCACCTCCAACTCCAACCGCACCAGCGGGTATGACCGAGTTGCATTAATACCCTGCACCACTACCACCCGAGCCACATTTATAGGGTAGCCAGTCAAGTTATTCATCAGAGTCTGGGAAGCACCTGTATCACGCAAGACCTCTACTCCATGCTTGCGCCCCGCCCACATCACGCAACCCCGTCCTCTATGGTCGCAAAAAACATCCTGAGCAGGGTTCGAGCCTCCCAGGTGCTTCTGCATTGGCTGTGCCTCAGCCTCTGACGAACTGCCCCGGGCAAACTCAGAAAACTTCAGAGACACACCAATGTTGCAGGCCAAAGACACAGCTGCTGTAGGTGGTTTGCTAGGACAGACTCTTGCAAAGTGCCCCTTTTCATGACAATGATAACACTCCAACTCCCCTCTGGGCTTCCCTTGGTACTGGAAAGGGCCCGGCCCCTTCTTAAATGGGACGGTGCTAGTCTTGTGGTCAGTCTTGGTATCATAGCTCTTGTACTTGTTTGCATAATGTATATCACTAACTCGGGGGGGTGGGGTGTCACGCCCCTTGTTACCTGCCTCACTACGCTGGGCAGACCCGCACCCACGAATTAGTGATAGCCGGAGGTCAGCCATCTCAGCTGCCTCCTGTAGAGTTTTAGGGTTCTTTTCTTTAATAGTTAAAGTCATTTCTGCACCTGTACACTTATAAAACTGCTCGAGCAGAAACAGCTCAGTCAACTGTTCGGCCGTCTCAGCTTTCTCAGAACGTGTCCAGTTAGCAAGTGCATCTTTTAAGTCCCGGGCATGTTCAAGAAAGGTCGCCTCCCTAGTCTTCGTAACACCCCGAAACTTCAATCGATATGTTTCTGGTTGCAACTCGTATGCCCGTAGGACAGCTCTCTTCAATTCTGGGTAGTCAATGCAAGACTCTAAAGGCAGTGCATCATAAGCCTTCAGACCCTTACCCGTAAGTCTTGAGGAGACCAGAGCTGCCCACTTCTCTTCAGGCCAATTATGCTCCCTACACTTCTTCTCAAAACGATTAAAAAATTCTGTGACTTCAGTTTCACTAAATGCCGGCACCAATTTGACTAAGTGGGACAAGGACTGTTCTCTTACTTGGCCCTCACGGCCCATCCGAATCCCTGTCGACTCTGCACGAGTCTTATCTAAATCTATTTGAGCACAATATTTCTCTGAGTCGTACCTAAGCTCAGCCTCGTGCCTCCTAATCTCAGCCTCAATCTCCTTCTCCTGCTTCCTAGTCTCATTCTCCTGCTTCCTAGTCTCATTCTCCTGCCTCCTAGTCTCATTCTCCTGCCTCCTAGTCTCAGCCTCAATCTCCTTCTCATGCCTCCTAGACTCATTCTCCATCTCCTGCTTCCTAGCCTCATTCTCCATTTTAGCAAGCTCGAGTTTAAATATCATCTCAGGAGACAGGCCGGAAGAGGGAGCTGCCACTACTGAAGGAGGGGGGGCAAGAACTGGGGAACCACCATACGCACCGCCCGAGGGCACTCCAATCTTCCAATGCTCATCCCTCTGTGGGAGAGTGCTAACCTCCGGCAACTGAGTGGACGGCACTGTGGGAGTCGAGTGAGAGGGGATCTGGGGAGGAACCCCCCCAAACGCCCTCTCCTCCGAAACCCCATGTCGCCCACGCAACACCCAGGAAATCAGCTCCCCCTTGGACATCCCTCCTACATTGGATAGACCCAAAACCTTGGCTATCAGGTGCAAGCCATAAACATTCACCCCAGTCAGCCTCTCCTCCGTCACGTGGTACTGCTTACTCACAAAAAGTCTAGCATCCTCCTCACTAGTTACTAACGGCACCTCCTCACTTAGCATCTCTCGCTCCTCGTCAGTACTAGGGCCCGACATACTGAAGTTCACCAAAAAATTCTCGAGACAAAAGTGTTAAACTCCCTTATGCAAGCACTAATTACTAAATTAACTGGAGTCTCTTAAATGCTCTCCTAATTGCCTTACAAAAAAAAATATTCTTCAATATGTACGCTAAAGTACCAACAAACAAA
This sequence comes from Lithodes maja, assembly GCA_037953745.1. Lineage (NCBI taxonomy): Eukaryota > Metazoa > Arthropoda > Malacostraca > Decapoda > Lithodidae > Lithodes > Lithodes maja. The sequence continues at coordinate 11,785 of JBAKBP010002246.1, forward strand.
TGTTGTACAACTCTGCAAAAAATTATACTGTTCACAAAATCCTAAGCAAGGTCGCCATTTGTTACGACCGGGCACTCGGGTACACTAGGGCTCTTACACAGGACTCGAGTATGGCTCGCTGCCACAACGGAAACACACGATCCCAACCCCAGAGTACTGCCAGCCGAACAAAAAACGCCACTACCCTCCAGAGTTCTATCTGCTATAACGGGGTATACAAGAACTCGGTACTAGCGTTTCACACAACAGACTAATAGCAAGACGGGAGTTATCTAGTCTGGTCAACAATCAAACAAAGAAGAAAGTACTACAACACTAAAGAATAGTGTTGGCCGAAGCCGAAGTAATCCACCCTTGAACTAAGAACTTAAGAAGTCCTCCACCCTCTACTTCGGATCGGCACTATTACGTTACGTTAAACAATAGTCCTCGAGCATCAAGCAAGGAATCTTCTGATAAGTTAGATGCTTCTCGAATACTCATAAGAAGTAAGTATCGGATTTTGAACAGCAATTTAATGAATAACTCACTGGTAATTAAAGGCTTTAAATTGACATAAGAAGAATTATAAGAATAAGCAATAGGATATGGCAAACATTAAGAAGAAGTACTCCGACAATGCACTGGCAATAGCCTACTAAGATTGTGCTCGTGGGCCACTAATCTCTGAAGTAGCTAAGCGTGCCACACATGAAATCAATAGTGCTTAAACAATAATATACATAAGGAGAAGCTTCAATACTATGCTGTATCTGCTGGTCGAGCAAAGTCTAGCTGGGATATCTAAGGTTAAGAGACAATGGCTGAGCAAGCGGCTCGTAGCCTAGCGAGGTCCTTAAGACTGTGCGGCCAAATTACGGTAATTGACGGGATGCTCTCTTGAGAGATCCAGATCACTAGTATCTGGTTCTCTCCTGGCGATCCTCTCAAAGTCAAGCAAATGAGATAGCACAGTGTTGGGTGGCACAGGCAAAAGCCCTCACTCGCAACACAGTGCTAAACTCCCACGGTACACAATCAAAAAGACCCCCTAGGCTTCCCACGTCTCCGTTGCAATTGTGCTGGTTCAACCAACCTAGCACTCATAGGAAATCACAACTCGAGGAACCCTATCCCAGTCTAGCATTACCTAAACCAGCAGAAAACAGGAACATGAATAATAGTACACAGGGAAATACATATACGAGTGCAACAAACATCAATCAATCCTATTCTAGTTGACCCTTCCAAAATAGGCTATCTAACAGGCACTTATCTCGTGAGAACTCAAGCGATAATACTTTGGCTGACTAAATCTGCACCAAAGGGGTCATTGGTTAAAAAGGGACGAGAAGAGAAGAAGGTAGGCTGTTCAGAGAGTAGAGAAAGTTCACATCAGTCGGAAGAATATCGATAGTTGCAAGGGATATGAGAGGTCGCTTTGCCTGATGAGTTCTGATCTAAAAATGGCGAGACCTCCCTTTTTATACTCGGCCCCGTAGCGAGCATAACGGCAATCATGACGTCACATTCTCTCTCTCAATCTGGGATCGACAAAGGATTCCCACGCGCTTGATGAGGGGGGAGGGAGGGGGGAAGGAGGGAGGAGGGAGTGAGGCCTACACACCTCGTGGCGCGCACACTGTCCTCCGTTACATAACTCGCTCTCTCTCATCACATCATTATATATAAGTCCCACACACAATACTTATATCTAATGATATAAAATAGAACTCGTTGACTTAGAAGAAAACAAAATACATAATGATAATACTTATAGTACAACGGTTCACATAAACTGAGTTAGGAAACTCTACACAGACTACAGCCAAAGTTCCTGCCCTGACGATCCTAGCGAGAGTGGGGCCTGACTGGGCGTTCTGTACAGCATGCTCATACTCGACATGCGTCACACTCTCTTGTTCCAACAAGTTCTTCCCCAACTGAATAACAGCGTTATAATCCTCAAGGCGTTTATCGTATTCTAAAATGCACTGGATATTTTACTCAGCTTAGAAAGAACCTGTCAGAATCGGTCACTAGGCAACTGTACCAGTTAGCAATTCAACCAGTAGATCTCAACCAGTGCCACCTTAAGTTACTGACCTAATTTAACCTAACCTCATCTCACCAAACAGTATGAAATAACTGGTACTGGTTGAGAACTAATATAGGTAGCGCCAGCTAACTTGACAATAATATTGACCCCTTAACTTCTTATAAATAGAAATTAATGAAAGCAATCGGGCTGACGTTTCTATCATTTGAGAAGAGTCCACTAGGAAATAGGTGTGGATATATACAGCCAGTTATATCTAGGCCCTTTTGAGTTACAGAGAGGTCAGGGATCAAGATTATTGTCAAGTTCGTTGGCGCTACCTACAGTATAGCTGAATTGGTCTAGTGGTTGAGGTGTTCCATCAACGTAGAAATCAAAGAGGTAATACCTTCATAAGCGCTTTTATTCCTTTATCCCGTTCGGTAATCGAGAAAGCACTTGTTTATTATGGTATCTACTATTAGGCGATTTTAGGCAGTTTAGGAAGAACCACTAGGAATTTAAGGGATCAAAACTAACTCAACTATGCCTCTGACTTCCTCAGATCTTTCCTAAGCTGACTAAAATCTCATACTGATAGCCACAATAAACGCTTCATAATCTTCAAGGGGTTAGTTACCTTTGAGGTCCTTCATATGCTGCAAAAGATCGTCTAATGGTAGTCAGAATATTATTCCCTTCAGTACGATAATTGTTATTCAATAATATTGAGATATAGGAAGCACCTCAAAGTATCTCCATAGACGTAAAACGTTATATCAATTCAACATACTGTATTTCCTTAACCGCTTGACTTCCATAACTCCGTAATAACCCCTTCTGTATACCGGTGACATCCTTTATATTTTATTGCTACTAATAATTGATTTAATTTTATAGGATGGACATCTAGCATTTATAAGGCTTCGAACTATCTCAACCAACCCTGTTAACTACCACATATCCTACCTGAGCTGCGTAAATTCGTCTAGATATAGCTAGAACAAAGTACAAAAGACGTCTCCGATACAGAAAGGATTAAACTGAATATAATCGTCTACGCATAGCCAGAATAAAAGGAAGAAAAGCGACATCGTCAGGTGAAAGGGTTAAAAATCCTTCATTGCGATAGTATAGTCGTTGTCACTCGAGCACTTTTACGGCATTATTTTGTGCAATTATTGCCTGGTAACTGCATAATTCATATTTTGTTAGTCTTAAGCCGCCAAACCTATTCTAATTTCAATCTAGTTCCCGATACCAATGTAAAAAATATAAATAAGTAAACGAATAAATAAAACAAAATTATATACAGTAGCCTATTGCGAACAAAACTTGCTCTTAGAAAATTGCCGGAAAAACGTTTGTGTGACATCACCTTTAGTATTGCCGGTAATAACAGACAAAAATACGTCAATTTATATGCGTCAGATTTGTTTCCCCCACCTTAATGTAATAATTAAAAAGGTCAATAAAAAGGTAAGTAAAATCCAGATAGATATATTGATAGTGACTTACCCTCCATTATTTGATACGGGTAATTATATGTATGGAAGTGAAAAAGTCCTTGCATGACAGTGTGGTAGTCCCGACACTAACTTACGGAAGCGAAGCATGGACGTTCGGGAAGAGACTCAGACCAAGAGTGAGAGCGGTGGAAATGAGTTACTTGAGAAGTGCGTGCGGAGAAACATGGAGGGATAGACAGACGAATGAGGAAGTAAGAAGGAGGTGTGGTGTGGAGGTAGATGTGCTGTAAAGTGTGAAAAGGAACAACTTGAGATGGTCCGGCCATATGGAACGTATGGCAAGCGAGAGAATGACTACGAGGGTGTACTAGAGCGAGGTGGAAGGACAGAGAGGGAGAGGTGCACCGAAGGAGAGGTGGAAGGATGGAGTGAGGAAGTATATGGATGATGGCGGTGCTGGTTGGGAGGAGGGGCGTCGACTGACTGGGGACAGAGGTGCATGGGGGCTGTTCGTTCGTGGCCACCCCTTCGGGGATCACGGCGTCAGGCAATAGATAGATAGATAGACTTTCATTATCTTAGCCATAACTACTTTAGCTGTCTTTGGTCCGAAGAAGGTCTTTTTGGGCCTCCCTTCTTTCGCTCTATTAGTTTGGAGATTTTAAAACATTTCACCCCAACAGCTTGGCGATAATATGACGCTTTACACCATTTAGGTATCGAGTTTTTTCTTCTTGGGCGAGCGATAGCAAGCCTGCCACTTAGAAGAAATCAGCATTCGGCCGGGAAGTTTTCCTTTCGACAAAATGCACAACATTTACTTGAAGGGTATATGGGTGGGCTATCACTAGCCTCAAGAAAGTCTGGGAAGGCGTTTTTGTCAGCACATGAAACAGACTAAAATAAATCGCTTGAAAAGGGGAAAAACAAGCCAAATCCTAAACAAATAGTTGACAAAGCATCAAACTAACCCAAATTACGTCATACCAGATATTGTTTAACCCATGATCGTTTAAAATATACACACCAATATATAAAACTTTGTCTGCACAGTCGTGAGCCTGACCATATTATAATGTTACACCAATTCCAATATTATAACCGTTAATGCCAAGTTCTGAAGCATGTGGGATTGTATATAGCAATAACTTGTCATTTGCGTTTCATGTTGATTGAAATGGGTTCGTCGCCGTGTATGCTCTTCAATGTACACTCAGATGCCATAATCTCTAGACCACTTAATCATATTCGTGTACCTAACCTGCTTTTTTTATAATGGAAGTATATTTCTGGAAACGAATTTATGAATATAATTGTCTATACATAAACTGCAAATTTATACATAATTATGAATTGTTGATAAGTAAGTTCCATCCAAAAATAATTCCAATCAGCTATAATGTCATAAAGATAAACATAGAGGATCCAGGAATTTATAAAATTGATTGTACTATATATATTTGAGTCATCTCTTACCTGTCATTGTTGATGTAAGGTGACCTGCGCAGTAGGTAGCACACTCAACCAACCGAGAGGATCTGAGGTCGTTCCTGGATAGGTGGAGATGTTTTTGTTGTTCCCTAAGCTGCCTGGCAGAACAGCCCCTGGCTACGGTAGGGTGGAGATGTTTCGGCAGTCTCTTCTTACCCGATGACTCTGTTCACCTAACAGTAATTGACCACTTGCGAGTTTCAGGCTGTAAGGAAGTAAACACTTTTATCAAACAGAAATGTATTATTAATGTAGGTTTTTTATAGATACAGAGTATGTTGAAATTGGCTTTTATGTATTTAAAAATGCACTACAACCGTTTTTTTAGGTGGTAAATCTGCTAAGTATTGATGTCTACAATTCCAACTTCCTTATAGCCTGAAACTTGCAAGTGGTAATTTAAGTAACTGTATTTAGACAATATTTGTGACGTCTCGTCTGGAATATTAGGCTATGGTAAAGAGCTCTATTGAATTCCGTTGGAAGAACTAACCATACGAATGTATTACACCGCTTCAGCACGATAACGTAATATTCATCGTATTCTGGTTATCATTAGACGATTATCTTTAGCATAGAACCTACCTTTCGAACTCTAAGGGGTAAGCACGAACTCAATATACCCTCTGAATACCATAGGTAATTTTAAAGCTGCATACAATCTTCTAACTTAAGCCATAATAAAAGGTAAAAAAAGAGTCATCGTGTTGAAGGGGTTAATATTAAGCATGGTCCTATCTTATGTATATATTCTAATCTGTTATAAGTAATAATTGTGTCTCTGTTCACTGGTCCTCGGGCTTACGTTGTCAAATATGAGTGTTCAATAACAAATACATCGACGGTAGAATAACTGATACACTTGATAATGTTATAATACTTTTAAACATTTTCACTAATGTTGTCTTCATTACAGGACATAAAGGTAATATGAATCTGAATATGTTCCTAAGGTTGGAATTGTTACGGCAAACAATTATTACACATTGTTTTTGCTCACCAATGTTGCTCTACGTGTTTTATATAGCACATACGAGATATACAGTGTAGTTATTTATATCACCTCATAATAAACCCCTTCACTAGGATGGCATCTTCTGTGTTTGAGTATGGCTAACACTCACCAATTTGACTAGGCCTCTCAATCAGACGAAACATGTTCTTCCTCTCATCTGGCTATCATATAACGATTGTATACATCTTAAAAGGACCAGTAGGAGCTAAAGGGTTAAGAGTTTCTCAATTAGCCGTCCGGCTGGCTCAGTTGACAGCGTGCCTGATTCCCATTTCGAGGTCTCGCGTTCAATCCCCGCTCAGATTGAAAAGTTTTTCTGGGATATAGCCGGCGGTTACCATCTCCCCATGAGCAAGGGGGATGGGTAATGGTCTCTGGTAGACGAAAGAAAGCCAAGCGCTTGTGAATCCTCGAAGGAGGAGATACGGGCGCTATATAAGTAACCAGACGATTATTATTATTATTATTAATTAACCCATACAATTAGCCCATAAAATTGTTCACATTTCATGGGCTCAGCCTTGATAATGAATTATGAAGATATTGTAATATATTGTATATGTTTTTAGGCTAAATAAAGATATTATTATTATTATTAACCCTTTGACTTCCATAGAACCTTCTTATATCTAAATATAATCATTTAATAGTAGAAAAGAAAAGCGTGATATTGTACTGAGAGAGTTAGGAATTAGAAGCATATTGTACGCTGAAATAAACAAATATGGACATAAAAAGGTAATAATAAGTGTCCACAATATATTACCCTTATAGAGGTATAAGGGTTGTAATGTTACATATGGCTTTTATGAGTAGTCAAATGTATTCATAGGGTTAACTGTTGACTCTATATAAGGCTGACTAAAGGTGTCGATGGCCTTAAGAGATGTACATATTATATGGTATAGTTATATGTTGATGGTAGATGTTGATCTCAGCTTTCGCTCACTGCTCGTTGATTGATAGATGATGATAGATATATATAGTAATAGTAATGCTGCCACCATCCCACTTATACCTTATACATAGATTATATATAGGTAAAGGGGGAAAATAAAGATCTCTGGTCCAAAACCACTTTGATATAAATTATATTCAAGTACAAACTGAAATACTATACAGAATACTACTTATAAGTAAATAGAGAATTCCCTATATTGAGAGGAATCTCTGAGCTATGTTCTCTTGCTCGTGGCTAATGTCTATCTGCCCCCTACCTAGCTCTCACACCTTCTCACCACCTCTGAACCACACCTATATTTCACCTTCCGGTTACAAGATGGCTACCCGTGGTTACAAGATGGCGTTGGGGAAGGTACAGGGAATGTTGAGGTAAGCTGTATAGGTTGTAAACAGAGATTGACTCATGACATTCTGACAGGGAGTTACAATGGATAACCTCGAGATTGTACAGTCCCCCACCTAAATATATGGATACTGTAACTAACAATTCTTAAAATTATATGATAGTTGGATATAAAGATTTCATAATAAATAGTATAATCTTGAGATGTAATACGCCCCACTAAAATTCTTGCTTCCCACAGCAAGGTAGCACTTAAAAATATATGAGAGTTAAGCAAATTACAGTTAAAATGAATAAGGTTTGAATCTAACTAACTCCATCCCTCGCACATTACCTCTCGGCCCCCCATGATCACCTCGCAGCCCCCTGCAACACGTGATTCATCATTGGTCAGACGAACAATGTCTGGGTAACTACAGAATGCAAAGGTAGGCCTAATAGCAAAGCAGGCGGAAGTACATGAAGCTACAATGAATAAAAAAGGTGTATAATCTCCTACTGTAGTTAAACAAATTTCAAGTTGAAAATAAAAATTGAAAGTGGAATGGAAATGTTCTAAGTATTTTGTTAATAAAATAAAAAGTTATAGTAAAATTATAAAGAACGGATTACAAAGTGAACAAAGAAAACACAAATGCAAAGACAATGAACAAAAACACAAATTGTAAAAAGAAAAATACTATAGGTATTATCTTCACACAAATCCCAATAAGAAAACCCAAAAACAAAACAAAAACCCATTATGCAATGAAGTTTGGAGTAATACAATTATTAACAAAGCAAAGTAATATTGACATAAAAACAAGGTGAAACAAAAAATACAGCTGCAAAACAAAAAATCATACAAATACAATTTTAGTAAAATAAAATAAAATAATATTCCTACCCATAGGAAAAACCACCAAATAACAATAAACACAACTCCACAAACCCGTGATATGTGTCTTAATACTATCTAGTTTATATATAAAAAAATACACAAAACCCTCAAAAAAAAAAAAAATAATAAAATGTCAATGTAAACTCAAGGAAATAGACACATCAATATGTAACACAGCCATCCACATCATGTGGTATGTAATATGAGTACCTTCCTATTCTGAAAACATTTCATTGCTCAAAATTAAATTCATAAAGGAATAGATACATCAATATTTAACACAATAATCCACATCCCGTGGTATGTAATATGAGTACCATCCAAGTTAGTAATAAAACAAAAACAATATAAAATTTCCAAGTTTGATAAAACCGAATGAAAACCAAAAAAAAAAAAAAAACATAGTTAAAATCTAAAGAACAACAATTAAAAGGAAGAAACATCCCATCTATAAGAATATGATGTATATCAATATTAAACACAGCAAGCCACAATCCTGTGGTGTGTAATATAATACCTTCCTAATCTGAAAACAATTGCATTGCGCAAATAACATCACATAGAATATTCAACTAAAATTGTAATAACTCTTTCAACCGGGAGCTACCAGTTTTTCAAAATAATGCATTTCCTATGGCCAAATCCTAAAATATGTCATAAAATCACACACTCGTCGAAGCAAAACCCCAGTTTCACTTACAGTAGTGTACAATTAATTCCAAAAAAAGTACATTATATAAAACCCAAAAATAAAACGCTTAGAAGTCAAATCAAATATCATACTATCAGACATTAATAAATTAACTTCTACATTTTATTTTATCATGGAATCATAAAATTCCACACAACACATACTGTATAAATGTTGAGAATACAAATAATTTTCAAAGATAGTTTTATATAATAGAATATACTAATATTTTCTTTCTCCTTTTGGCCGTACTCCTCGAAAACCACGAAAAAAAAATCAATATACTCTGAGAATTTTCTGTCAGTTTTCCAAGGCACTCTCTAAAACAAAAAAAATCCCAGAGCATTACCTTTCCAATGAAAATACTGCCACAACAGGGAAATTCAACATCTATATTAGCCAAACTATCTAATGTTTCAGGCAAAAATAATAAATATATAGACTCACTGAGCAAAAACAAATAAAAATTAACTTAGAAAAGATCCCTAAAATATATATATATATATAATTATATAGTCCCAAATTAGCGAACGAAAATCTACCGAAATATACAGCGCTTGACTGTAGCCAGAAGGCAGAAACGAATACAATTAAATGGACACAACAAAATGTCCGGAAATAATTTACTAAGAAAAAAAAAAACTTCAGAATAAAACTGAACGAAAAAAAAAACGAAGTTAATTTGAATGCTTTTAGAACTAGATTACATTAAGAAAATATCAATCAATCAAACTTCCATAATTCAAATCAAAAGAAACTCGAAAAAAAAATCTTGAACGATTGCATTTCGGTAGAGTCCACAAATTTGACAACATTATGTTAATTAAAACCCGAAAATTAAACTTTACAGACTCGCTCTCAAATTAAAGCACATAGGATCGACCATCGTGTTAATAACAGAAACAATATAGGCCTACCAGCGAGTGAAGAAAAAATTAAGATGGAATGACAAACTCGTTAGAAATCACAATAGATGTTAAGAGAAATTAAAATCACACTGTACGTACAATAAAGATGTTACACAGACGCACTTAGAAATAACAAGAACAAAATTACTCAATTACCATGGCTGCCGCGAGCGAGTCGAAATCAAAACGACATAGGCCTAAGCCACTCGCGCACTTATAAAAAAAAATATAAGAAAAGTGTTTAATTGATGAACACTAGAATCACTTTATAACTTCCGATGTATTTAACTTAGATTGTTTTAACTCAACCGCCTAGATCAACTTGCGGGTATAAGAAACTTAAGAACAATGAATATTACTGACTTGGGAAAATTAACCCCTATAAAGACTTAAAAAGAATGTTATCACTTAGGAATAACAATTTAATTAGGGATACATATGGAAATTACCGCAACTCGCACACACTATACACTATGCAAGGGACAGAGACAGACTGACTGACTCACAGGATGAGTGACTGTCTGTCTGTCCGTCCGTCCACGATCATGGGACGGGTCAGGAGGTCGCGTTATGACATGATCCATATTCAAATACAGATATGAAATGACATGATGAGAAATTGGAGTTTTGACTGAACGACATGATAAATTGACCGTCATGTCACTGACGATTTGACATGTGTTAGAAAGCACAAATTGCCCAGGAAAGCTCATTGTATGAGTCATATTTAGACAAATTAATTTATCTCGCTAGACATGCGGGAAACAATTGACCGTAATATTTAGATGTTTGATATACACTGTACACACCTTTAAAAGGACTTGAAGTGAGTAGTGAAGATAGCCAATTTTCTATACCACCACAGCTAGGAGGAGTGAGTGGAGGAGTCAGCTCACTCGATGACACAGCTCAGCTGATCCCGCACCAACGTTGTAACACGGTGACTCCACACTCTCCTCTCTTGATAAAGTCGTCTCCCGGCAGCAACAGGAATCGCCGTAGAGATGAACTGGTAGACTGGTTGAATTTCGAAGTGTAGAAATGGTATTAACTTAACCAATTTGTTGGAATTTAACAGAGATAATTTGCACAGGAACTCGGGAAACAATAAATGTAGAGCTGCTAGATGATTTGTATTGTAGACCGGGTAAAACTGGATCAAATTGTAGATTGGTAGAATGGTTGAGCGTAGGCTTGAAAATTCTTCGAGTGGAACGTGGTGTAGTCGTCTAAATTAACAATTCATGTTAAAAAGGATCAAAGCTGCCACCATGTTTCATGTGGCTTTTATGAGTAGTCAAATTCGATAGAGTCTGGCATAAATCTTTAATTTCTAAACTACCTTCCTTCGGTTTCTATCCCTCCATCTGTGCCTTTGTCTCTAATTTCCTTTCCGGCCGTTCCATAGCCGCGGTTGTGGACGGCCATTGTTCACTTCCTCACCCTATAAACTCCGGTGTTCCTCAGGGCTCTGTCCTATCTCCTATTCTCTTTCTAATTTTTATAAATGATCTCCTTAACTGTACCTTAATTCCCATCCATTCATACGCAGACGACTCAACCTTACACTATTCCATTAGTTTTTCAGAACGCCTCAGCCAGCAATTCCTCAACGACAAACGTAATGAAGCCATAGAACTCTTAAATTCTGATCTAAATACTATTTCCAATTGGGGCAGAGAAAACCTTGTTAACTTTAATGCCTCCAAAACCCAATTTCTCCATCTATCTACCCGTCAGGATCTCCCAGTGGACTATCCCTTATTCTTCAACAATACAAAAATCAACCCTTCATCTTCTCTCAATATTCTTGGTGTCTCTTTTTCTTCTGCTCTCATTTGGAAGGACCATATTACCAGTCTTGCTAAGGCAGCCTCCCAGATGCTGGGTGTGCTCAACCGCCTTCGGGGGTTCTTTTCCCCAGCACAGCTTCTTGCTCTGTACAGGGGCATAGTGCGCCCTTGTATTGAGTATTGTTCACATGTGTGGGAGGTTCCTCTCACACCGCTCTCCGAGACAAAGTTGAAAGGAAGGCCTTTCATATCATTAACTCCCGTCCACTCACCAACTCTCTGCAATCTCTCTCTCTCCGCCGCAATGTTGCATCTCTCTCGCTATTCTATCGCTACTATAATAATCAGTGTTCCTCAGAGCTATCCCAGTGCATACCACCTCCTTTACGTAGGGCACGTGGTACCCGTCTTGCAACTCAATCCCACCCCTACTCTGTGCAACTCTCCAACCCAAGAGTGAAATGTTACTCTCAAACTTTCTTCTACTCAACAGCTGAGCTCTGGAACTCTCTCCCAGAATCAGTCTTTCCCTCTTCCTATGACTTAAATTGCTTCAAACTCCGTGTGTCCAGGCATTTTGGCTCGAACGTCCCTTGATTTTGGCCCTGTCACTCTTTCAACTATGGGGGAGGCACTCGCTATAGGCAGTAATGCCTTTTGCCTCCCTCAATCACATAGAAAAAAAAAAAAAAAAATGTATTCATAGGGTTAACTGTTACTCTATAATTTTATAAGGCTGACTGAAGGTGTCGATGGCCTTAAGAGATGTAGATATATGGTATAGTTATATGTTGATTGTAGATGTTGATCTCAGCTTTCGCTCTCTGCTCGTTGATTGATAGATGATGATAGATATAATTATATAGTAATAATAATGCTGCCACCAACCCACTTATACCTTATACATAGATTATATATAGGTAAAGGGGGAAAATAAAGATCTCTGGTCCAAAACCACTTTGATATAAATTATATTCAAGTACAAACTGAAATACTATACAGAGTACCGGTACTACTTATAAGTAAATAGAGTATTCCCTATATTGAGAGGAATCTCTGAGCTATGTTCTCTCGCTCGTGGCTAATGTCTATCTGCCCCCTACCTAGCTCTCACACCTTCTCACCACCTCTCAACCACACCTATATTTCACCTTCCGGTTACAAGATGGCTACCCGTGGTTACAAGATGGCGTTGGGGAAGGTACAGGGAATGTTGAGGTAAGCCTGTATAGGCTGTAAACAGAGATTGACTCATGACATTCTGACAGGGAGTTACAATGGATAACCACCTCGAGATTGTACAGTCTCCCACCTAAATATATGGATGCTGTAACTAAAACTTCTTAAAATTTTATGATAGTTGGATATAAAGATTTCATAATAAATAGTATAATCTTGAGATGTAAAAGTAATTATCACATTTAATATAAGAATTTAAAACAAATAATCATCAATGTACCCAATCATCATGTGCACCTTTCTCATATCCATGTAAAGTACCTCTAGCTAGTCCTACCCACTCACATGCTGACGACTCTACCTTACATTATTCAACAAGTTTTTTTTTACAATAACCAAGCATGCAATCACTCCAAAACTCACGTGACAGGGCCATGGGACACCTATCTTCTGATCTATCGAGTATTTCTGAATGGGGCAGAGAAAATCTTGTTATTGTCAATGCCTCCAAGGCCCAATTTTTCCCTCTCTCTACCCGTCGCAATCTTCCACAAGACTATCGATTACTGTTCAACAATATGCAAATTAACCCTTCATCGGCTCTCAATATTCTTGGTGTATCTTTTCCATCTGACCATTCTTGGAAAGATAATATTTCCACTTTTGCTAAAAACAGCTTCCCAGAAGTTAGGTTTGCTCAACCGTCTCCGTGGGTTTTTTCACCCCTGCACAGCTTCTTGCCCTATATAGGGGCTCACTCAGTGCACCCATGTATTGAGTATTGTTTGCATGTGTGGAGAGGTTCCACCCATACCGCACTTCTCGAAAGAGTAGAGTAAAAAACATTTCGCCTCATCAACTCGCTTCCTGTTATTAGTTCCTTAAAATTTCTTTCTACACGCTGCAATGTTGCATCTCTTTCATCTTTGCATTGTTACTATTATAACAATCAGTGTTCTTCAGAGCTCTCTCAGTGCATATCCTCTCCTGTAAGCTTAAGCGAATAGGGTTAATAATGGTATCAATTCCCCTATATATATGCTGCCACCATCACAGGTTTACCCTGGGATTAATTAGATAACTCAAATGAATGTTAGATAAATGGTAAGGTTAGGTAAATGAAACTTGAGAATAATTAAGAATAGTATAATAAAAGATATCTTAAGACTTATTCAGAAGTATACTAATATATTGATTGTATAAGTATTCGTATCAGTATGATTAATTCAAGTATGTTATATAGTCTGGTTGTCACACACGGAGCTAACCTCTGACCCTTAGATGAGCGAGCGAGCCGGGGTGCATATTTCCGAAGTCGAGACTAGTATATATCATAGGGGAAATTAGGACCAATCAGGGGACGCAGTGGCAGTGACGTCACCCACAAGGGGAGGAGCCAGTCTGTCTGTCACTCTCTCTCTCTCTCTCTCTCTCTCTGGGTGAGGAGCCTGCCTGCCTCTCTTTGGTGTCTCTCTCTCTCTCTGGTAAATAGAAGAAGTAAGTCACCTAGTATAACAAGTTATTTCAAATATTAACTACATTAAGGATACATTATGATTGTGTTATGTTATGGTTATGAGTAAATAAGAGTAGCCTACCGTATTACGCGTATTGCACAGCCATGGACAGAAATTCCTTGACAATTTTAGAAGGCACAATATTATTTCACTGGCGAACTATATTGATTCCTGTGACACTTAAGCAGTTAACCTGTGCTGATAATTTCAAGAAGGAACTTAAGTCACTCATATATCTAAAGGGTTATATATACAGTATATACATAGCCTATACATTACTTTATTTTAAATGTCATTAACACATTAACATTATCAGATAGTACAAAATATATTAAGAACATAAGAACATAAGAACATAAGAAAATGGGAGTCTGCAGAAAGCCGATTGGCCCAAGCAAGGCAGATCCCTGTCCCACACAACCCCAATTACAAAGCCCAATTATAGGCTCAACACTCTAATACCCTGAGGATCATCTTACCAAAACGGTTAGAGATTAACGCAGGATTACGGGAGTCTGCAGAGCGCTGATTGGCCCAACCCTGCTGATCCCCCTTCACACCCAACCCTTCTCGTCCATATGCTTATCCAATTTTATCTTAAAGCTCCCTATCGTTTTTAATCCCACTATAGCACCTGGTAGTCCATTCCACCCATCTACAACTCTGTTACCAAACCAATATTTGCCTATATCTTTTCTGAAACGAAATTTATCTAATTTGAAACCATTGGTACGAGTTCTTTCGCTATCACTGAGCTTTAGTACATTTGTCATGTTCCCTTTGTTAATCCCACTAACCCACTTGAACACCTCTATCATATCCCCTCTAACTCTGCGTCTCTCTAACGAATGTAAGCCTAATTTCTTCAACCTTTCTTTATACGGAAGATTTCTAATATTATGGATCATTTTTGTCATTCTACGTTGTACTCTCTCCAATGAATCTATGTCCATTCTGTAATAAGGACACCAAAATTGAACAGCATAATCCATATGGGGTCTCACTAATGACAAGTAAAGTTTTAAGATAACATCAGCAGTTCTGTTACTCACACTCCTAGAGATGAACCCGAGAATCCTGTTTGCCTTGTTTCGAACGCTTATACACTGTTGTCTAGGCTTCAAATCATTGCTAACAAACACACCTAGATCTTTCTCACAATTCGAGTTTTCTAATTCCACATTAGCTAGTTTATATTTAACATTTGTATGCATCTTCCATATCTTTAATACCTTGCATTTGTCAATGTTAAACTTCATCTGCCAATTTACTGACCATTCGTGTAAGGTATCTAGATCCCTTTGGAGGCACTCTATATCTCTATCTGAATCAATTGTTCTCCCCATTTTGGTATCGTCTGCAAATTTACTTATCCTACTAGTTATACCTAAATCTAGGTCATTTATGTATATAACAAACAACAGAGGACCTAATACAGATCCCTGGGGGACACCACTTTTGACTGCTCCCCATTCTGACTTCGTACCATTTATGCTGACTCTCTGCTTCCTACCAATTAGCCATGACCTAATCCATCCCAACAACGCCCCACCTATTCCATGCGCCTCAACCTTTCTCATCAATCTCTCATGGGGGACTCTGTCGAAAGCTTTACTGAAATCTAAATATATTATATCATATGACTTGTCATTATCTACTGCTTCATATACCTCTGAGAAAAAACTAAGCAAAACTGATTAAGCATCAAATGTTATGAAATAGTTAATGGTTTAAGTGCATAAGGTAGAACCAAAGGCTAATTAGTAGGCTATATAATTATACGATACGTGTTAGTGAGTTGGGCCAAGGCCTATAGGCTACTTAAGCCTTATAATTAGGGTTGGGTGTGAAGGGGATCTGCCTTGTGTGAGCCAATCGACTTTCTGTAGACTCCCATTTTCTTTTATTCTTATGTATGACAGCTATTTCTATATTTTGCTAAATATTACTTTTATTGTAGTCGATATGTTATGATGTGACAATGTTAATGAATATTTATATAAGTACAGTAGTGGTTAGGGCTACTTGAACACCTCTTAACCCCATTATAACCAGGGCGGTACAATATTGTACCGCCCTCGGTACTTTAAGCCAATATAATATGTCATTTTTAAATAAAGCACAATGTTACAAATAATCCTCATCAAGACACTGGGAACACAACAAATAATGATTTTAAGCAAAAAAACAATGAGTTCAATCAGCCTGTTCTCTAATATTAACGATTTTTATCGTGAAAGGCGCTGAACATAAAGAAACCATACGATATGAAGTGAGACATTTGGCATAAAGGTTACACTCACCTGTAAGGTTGGACTGTGATTCCAGATGTACGGTGAGATATAATTGTGAATTTTGTTATTCCCTTCATATCAATCAATCACTTTCTCTCCTATCATTGATCTTTACTTATTCCCTTAGTCTATGTCTCGATTCAGCCACCCCCAGCTATGGGGTATGTGCCTGAGTGTATACATACATACTGTACATACATCCATACATACAGACATACATCTGTAGGCCTACATACATAATATTATGGAATGAGATCATTACATATGCGGAGAGAGAGAGTGAAAAGTGACCATTTATAGTTTATTTACGTTGTGCATGAATGTAAATTTAAATGATGATGATAAATAAAACAGGAACTATTTGAAACAATTTAACTGTCTAAGAAGAACTGGCAACACCCTCCTCCTCAAATCTTGGGACGAAAGATGCCAGAATCGCAAAATTTTCATTGTTTACTCATTGCTTTTCAAGTAAAACCATAATTAATGGGAATAACATATTGTACTCTGGATGCTTATTTAATCTAGACAGATACTATGCGAATAAATATTGATAACTTGTTATACTAGGTGACTTACTTCTTCTATTTACCAGAGAGAGAGATAAACAAACGAGAGGCAGGCAGGCTCCTCACCCAGAGAGAGAGAGAGAGAGACAGACAGACTGGCTCCTCCCCTTGTGGGTGACGTCACTGCCACTGCGGCCTCTGATTGGTCCTAATTTCCCCTATGATATATACTAGTCTCGACTTCGGAAATATGCAGCCGGGGTCTCTCTTGTTTCTGCCCTCGCTCTCTGGATACCCACCTTATATTATGTTGGGTTACGCCCCTCTTTATGACGTAAAACCACTCATTATCATTCACGTGTACATCACGACCAATCCTAGTACCTGTCAATAATGACGTCATAAGGTGTGGCTTCCAACGTGACCTGTTCTGGGTAACTTTCCATCAGAACGGTCACGTGTAACCAACTCTATTGTGAGATCTCGGGAATGCTGACTAGAAACTGACGTCTACTTAAACCTCAGATTCTAGGCGCCCAGTACCACTTGCCTCCATCATATACAGTCGGTGTAAGAAATATTCTATCTATCTATCTATCTATATGCTCAGGCCCAATCCCCATTTTGGGGGTAGCCGACTCAAGACAGAGCAAGAACAGGGAAAACACAAAAACAACATAAAACAACAAATAAACACAGATAAAAAGCACAAACTCACACATACCCAGGTCACCCAGGAGAAGACCCAGAGACCAGGGTCACCAAGGTCGCTCCAGCACTCCCCCGGCCCCCGACCACCCGGAGAGGTTCCGATCTCGGCAGGCAGACATGCAGCGGAGCCAAAGCCACAAGCCCTCCCACCACACTTCCAGGCGCACCCTTCATATTAATCGTCTCCCCGGGCCAGGCGCCTGATGGACTATTATCTAGTCCAACTTGCGCCCGACGCCTTACTGTAAATGACCACGTGTTCACTCAACTATTCACAAGCATTCTCCATTCACTCCTGTCCACCACCACTTCCCCTGCCTGATCTATAGTCATTCCTCTATCATCCAAAGCCTTTCTTACACAGTCTCTCCATCTCAATGGGGGTCTTCCTGCCCTTCTATCTCCCCTTGTACCTGACTCACATATTCTCTTTGTAAGCCTTTCATCTCCCATTCGTTCAACCTGACCATACCAGCTCAGCACCCTTCTGTCCACTCTGGCTGACAAATGTTCCTGCTGCCCCACTCTCCTACGTATCTCTTCATTCCTCAATCTGTCTCTACGAGTAACTCCACAAATACTCCTATGTTTATGTTTACTAATATGAGTAGTTGTATTAAGGTTATAATAGTGAGATATACTTTAAATATGTATTCTAGTGTTTAAGTAATTCATGGAGTAATAGTTGGATATATTGGAGTATCTAACACGCCCCCCCCCCCCCTTAAAGATAAGTCATAATTTCTTCCACTGAAATTACCCCCAAACAAAATATAATAGAAAGTTATTATAGTACCAGGAATACATTTTCAGGTTTTGTGATTTTTGTTTTTGTTTGTTTTTCTTTTGTTTTTGTAAAATTATTTGAAGTTTGTAAATTTACTATATAAAAGGGAATTTTAAATTAAGAAAATCTGGAAGAAAAATGTACATAAGAACATTATAAAGAGATTATATATACACATATAAGTGGACCCATACCCCAAACAACAAAGACATAAGAGCAAATCGAACATAACTGAAGCAATGTAGAGAAGGTTTATCATCCTTTCGATAGGATCCACCAATTACTACACCACTTCGTCAATGTCTTTGATCGAAAAATGTATCCAGTCATTAGTGGCTTTGAAATATGAATACAATAAATAGTAGGGGATAGTCCAAGTGAATACTTAAATTAAAATTGATAACTCGTGTTTCAAGAGTTATAATACTAGATTTCAACATTGATAACACTGTGATGAATTTGTAGATGTAGAGTGCAACTAATTTTCAATATAGATAAACACTACGTTGAAACTTATACTAAGGAAAAGAAAGAGATAGGTAACATCTTTGAATTCTGGTTTTCAACACGGAATACCAAGGAAAGAAAATTAAACCAATCAAATAATATGCAATATGCAAATAACAAATACAATGTGCAAAATAGATATACAGTATACACAACAAAATTTACATAGAATATATTAAAAACAAATGCTGAAAATAGAAATTCTGAAAAAGAACAATTCCAATATACAAATAAAATTTATGCAAGGTAAGTTAAACACGGAATCGTACCAACAAAAATTCCACAGGTCTGTGTACAAGCCCCTATTGCCTTACACATAATGAAAACAATTTATGGTCTAACATATTGGATAATCTCAATCCTTGTCAACCTACCCTCAATGTTCCTGGAAATTACAAGGAAAATGATAATGAAAATAAGCACGACAAGACCAGTGAACAGTGGCAGAGGGTAGATGTACTCAGGGCGAACGAAATGCATGAACGACAACGTATCCATGGATGTGTTAATCAGCTCCAAAGTGTCAATCTCACGCGAAATTATCTTAGGAAATTAAAAGTTGTTTGTAATGAATACTTCAGACGGAATGCTAGCAAACAGAATATCATGTTCTGTGAACGAAAGCATGTGAGTGAATGATGGGTAAAGAGTAAGATGTGACGAAACCAACAGACACGAGTCCATTACATAAACTTGGCCAATACATGATTTATGAAAGGGTGCACGGTCCGGGCAAGTAATCAGTAGTTCTGAAGCAGTCACAAAATAAAGAAAATTAGTATTAATTACGTGAACATGGAAAAATGGGTGAAATTGAACTGGAGTGAAATTACAGTTATCCAGGATATCGGCATTGCCAATAATAGCTTGAACGCATTTGTTAGACTTCATTTTCAGTAAAGGAACGGCAGACGCTGGGCAAATAGTAAACAAGCCGAGAGCCATGTGACACCACGCATGAACAGTGGAGGAACTCAATAACGAATAGTATTCATCCGTATACTACCCTTTCGAAACTAGCAAAATCTCGGCAGGAAATTAATAGTGAGCAAGGAATTATGAAATTTTACCGGAAAAGGTATAATTTCAACCCAAGACAAATTAATGTCAGAAGCAAAAGGGATCAAAATAAGAAATTTACCGTGACTCACGTACACCTCGAGGAAAGGGTAATAAGACTCTAATTCTGAGTGAACCAACCAACGGTATCAAATCAAATTCCCTCTTTGCTAATTTCAGCAACTTGTATAAGTCAGCCAAGGAAAGTAAGTCAGATGTCACTAGTCCGTTCTCCGCGTGAATTAAAGCATGCATACAACATTCAAAATTCTTCCCCAAAATAGTAGATATAATATCCCGGTATCCATAATACCAAGACACGCCCTACAATCCTTCCTACGACACCCATCTGAGGAACCGAAAACAAAATTATGACTAAAAATGTACATGTAAAATGAATCCAAATTCATTCCCAAACTGTCTACCCACCATTGAGCAACAACATTACCTCCCTCTTTAACAAAAGCAACATTACTCGATCTTAAATTATATTTATGAGCACCATTTGTCTTTTTAGGCCGTTTACGTCCCCTAACATTCCTCGGACTCATCGGTTTGTGGTCAACAGAAATATCTTCATAACCAGGTAAATTGCGTATAACACGTTTCAAATGATTCATATGAGCCCTTTTCTCAACGCCCTTTTCTAAGTGTTTTATAACAGTACTATTCCTGTCGACTGAAATTACGCGGTAAGGACCCTCGAAAACAGGTTGTAATTTATCTTTGGCGTAAAATTCCCTCAAATAAACAAGATCCCCTACAACAATATTAACATTCCTCTTATGTTTATTCGCTACGTCCATCATGTCTTCCTTTGATTTCGAAAGAGAACTGCGTAATGTCTTATAAATAGACCGAAATTTGTTCAAGTGATACAGCACGTAATCATCGCAGTTATAAACAGGAGAATTAGACTGAACTAGCGAATTATGAGGAAGTCTCATGTCTCTACCAAAAACAATAAAATAAGGCGAATCCGCAATTGAGGAATTTATCGAACAATTTAGTGTAGAATCTGCAAAGTGCGAAACTGAATCCCATGTACTCGTATCACGATCTAATAATAAGCCACGAAGAGCACGGATAAGAGATTGAAAAGCGCGTTCCGCCAAGCCATTAGACTGGGGTGAATGAGGACAAACAGTAACATGATCTATATTATATTCATCGCATAGTTTCGTCATACTAGAATTACAAAATGCTGTACCATTATCAGTTTTAATTGTATTAGGACAACCAAATTTACACACGACGTCCGCTAAAAATTTATTAGCGACCGATTTCGCCTCTTTATCCTGCAACACTGATAACACGACATACCGGGAAAAGTGACAAATAGTGAGCATAATGTATTGACTTCCGGCGTCAGTCAGTGGAAGTTTCAATAAATCTATAGCAACCACATCGAAAGGATACGCCGGAATCGGATATTCCCCGCTTTTCACATCCGGGCTCAACTTAGGTTTAATAGTGGTACATGTAGAACAACAGTCAATATATCTATCTATATCCTTTTTCATCGTCCGCCAATAATAATTTCTCTGGGCTTGTGTCAAACACCGAAGCTTCCCCGGATGCCCAATTGTATCATGTCCATGTAAAATAGGCAATCTATCTATCTATCTATCTATATGCTCAGGCCCAATCCCCATTTTGGGGGTAGCCGACTCAAGACAGAGCAAGAACAGGGAAAACACAAAAACAACATAAAACAAAAAATAAACACAGATAAAAAACACACTCTCACACACATCCAGGTCACCCAGGAGAAGACCCAGAGACCAGGGTCACCAAGGTCACTCCAGCACTCCCCCAGCCCCTGACCACCCGGAGAGGTTCCGATCTCGGCAGGCAGACATGCAGCGGAGCCAAAGCCACAAGCCCTCCCACCACACTTCCAGGCACACCCTTCATATTAATCGTCCCCCCGGGCCAGGCGCCTGATGGACTATTATCTAGTCGAACTTGCGCCCGACCCCTTACTCCAAATGACCACGGGTTCACTCAACTATTCACAAGCATTCTCCATTCACTCCTGTCCACCACCACTTCCCCTGCCTGATCTATAGTCATTCCTCTATCATCCAAAGCCTTTCTTACACAGTCTCTCCATCTCAATGGGGGTCTTCCTGCCCTTCTATCTCCCCTTGTACCTGACTCACATATTCTCTTTGTAAGCCTTTCATCTCCCATTCGTTCAACATGACCATACCAGCTCAGCACCCTTCTGTCCACTCTGGCTGACAAATGTTCCTGCTGCCCCACTCTCCTACGTATCTCTTCATTCCTCAATCTGTCTCTACGAGTAACTCCACACATACTCCTCAAGCAGCTCATCTCCATCACATCCAGCCCTCTTTTCTCCTTTTTCTTCAGAGTCCATGTCTCAGCCCCATACATCACTGTTGGCACAACAATTCCTTGATACAGTGCACTTTTTACTTTCACTCCGAGATTTCTCGTCTTCCACATACTTCCCATTGCTCCGAAAACCTTCCTTCCTTCACACACTCTCTGTTTTACCTCCATTTCCATACCTCCACTCCTGCTTATCGTTCCTCCTAGATATTTAAAACACTCTACTTGTTCCAATATTTCCCCATCCAGCCTCACATCTAGATTCACCCTATGCTCTCCCCTATTACACACCATTACTTTACTTTTATTGACGTTCACCTTCAGTTTCCTCCTTCCACAAACCACACCAAACTCTTTGACTACCCGCGGCAGTTTCTCATCAGAATCCGCCACCAATGCTGTGTCATCAGCGAACAGCAACTGATTCAACTCCCAATCTCTACCATTCTTTCCTACTAAACCCAATCCTCTTCCCATAGTTCTCCTTTTCACCTCCCTCACCACACCATCCATAAACATATTAAACAGCCATGGTGACATTACACAACCCTGTCGCAAACCTACCTTTACCTCAAACCATTCACTCAACTCACCATTTCCTACTCTCACACATGCTCTGCTCCCTTCATAAAAACTCTTAACTGCTTCTAACAAATTTCCTCCTATTTCATAAATCCTTAACACCTTCCACATTGCTTCACGATCCACACGATCATATGCTTTTTCCAAGTCCATAAAAGCCCAAAATATCTCCTTATGCTTCTCTAAATACTTCTCGCATAACTGTCTTACTGCAAACATCTGATCCACGCACCCTCTTCCCCTCCTAAAACCGCACTGTTCTTCTCCTATTGCAACTTCCGTACACTTTATTATCCTCTCTATCAACACCCTGCCATACAGCTTTCCAACCACTGACAATAAACTAATACCTCTATAACTTGAACACTCCTGCCGATCTCCCTTCCCCTTGTACAACGGCACAATACATGCACTCTTCCAGTCTATTGGTACCATTGACACAACAAAGCACACATTGAAAAGTCTCACCAACCAATCTATTATCACATCTCCACCCTTCTTTATACACTCCACAGCAATACCATCCAAACCTTCTGCTTTTCCCGCTCTCATTTGTTTCACTGCTTCTTTCACCTCATTTTCCTCAATCCTTTCATTCATTCCCTGCCACCTGGGTGGCCTGGGTAACCTATCTCCATCCACCTCTGCTTCAATCACTGCTTCTCTTCCATCTCTTGTATTTAACAAAGATTCAAAATACTCAGCATATCTTTTCCTCACTTCAACTGGTTCCACTCGTAATTCTCCATTTTCATCTTTCACTGACTCTTCCCTCTTTTCCTTACTTTATTTACCTCCTTCCAGAACATCTTCTTTCGTTCTTCAAAATTCTCACTCAGCCTTTGGCCCCACCTTTCGTTTGCATCTTTTTTTGCTTCTCTAATTTTCCGTTTTGCCTCTCTCCTTTTCTCCTTGTACCTCTCCCATACCTCAACACTACCATCCTGTAAAACCTTCTCAAAACACTGTCTCTTCTCCTCAACTGCCTTTCTCACCGTATCATTCCACCACTCGCTTCCCTTCCTGATACCTCTGCCTCCTACTTTCCTTTTGCCGCATACTACCTCTGCACTTGCTTTCACTCCTTCCTTAAACTGTTGCCATTCAACCTCTACTTCTCTCTCTTCCATCTCTCTCACTTCCATCCACTTTTCATTTAGTCTTTCCTTGTACTCCCTCTCTTTTTCACTCTTCTCTAACTCACTAACTTTTATTACCTCTCTTACTTCACGCTTGTCTCTTATTCTCCTGTAACTCTTACTCTTAGCTTTCCCTCCACCAGGTAATGATCTGACATACCCTCCGCCTCACCTCTCATCACATTCACATCCAGCAGTCTACACAATCTTTCCCTTGTCACCAGCACATAATCCATCAATGCCCTCTCTACAATCTCTCCCCTCACAAGTCTATGCCAGGTGTACTTGTGTATACGCCTTTTTTTGAAGAACGTATTACCTACAATCAATCTACACTCTTCACATACATTTTTCAGTCTTTCTCCACTCTCGTTTACACCATCCACACCAAAACTACCGATGACTCCCTCAACAGGCTCATTTCCTACCCTAGCATTTAGGTCCCCTAAAACTATAACATTTTCATTTTCATCAAACCCTTGTAGACAATATCTCAAATCCTCCCAGAAACCCTCTACCTCGTCTAACTCTCTTTCACTTCCTGGTCCATACGCACTTACAAAAACCCACCTTTCACCCTTAAACCGCATTCTCACCCACATTAGCCTTGATGACACCTCTTTCCACTCTTTTATAAACTCTCTCAACTCCTCCTTCACAATAATAGCCACTCCTTCTTTCCCCCTGACTCCCTCGTCTACTCCAGACTTTCTACCTATCACGTTTCCAAAATCCACTTCTCCCTCTCCTTTCATCTTTGTTTCATTCAGTGCAAGGACATCATACATCCTTCTTTCAAATAACCTTCCAATATCCTCTCGCTTCTCATTCGTACTACATCCACGCACATTCAAAGCTCCTATTCTTAGGGTCCGGGACCACGAACGCATTCCCTCGCCCCTAAATAGGCAATACAGTACTAATTTGCTAATCTGGAATGACTAGTTGCACTATTACCCTGTCATTTAAATCCATCTTTCTGTACAAACACCCTTCATGCATTACAAAATTAGAATAATCAAAACCTGCTAAGTCGGGGTGACAAGGGACATTGCCGCTAAAATCACCCGATTCCAAAGCAAGAATGACTTTACCCCGATAACTATCTTTAAGCTGGTCTAACGCAATACTTTTACTGCACAATAGTGCGTTAACCGACACTAGAGCAACAGGATTCCTTGATAACGCATCGGCAACTGTGTTGAGCTTGCCTTCAACGTACAATAATGTAAGATTGTATGATGCTAATGTTAACTTCCACCTGGCACGTCTACCCGTGAGAAGTTAATCATCAAACAATTTAATTAGAGGCTTATGGTCTGTCCAAACAGTTACATCATAACCATATATTACCTCACGAAATATATTTAACGCCCAAATTAGCGCTGCACCTTATAAATCGGTAACACAATAATTCTGTTCCGCAGGTTTTAAAGAACGGCTAGCGAATCCTAACGTCCGTAAGAGATTCCTAGCATCATACTGCATAAGAACAGCTCCAAACCCAGTATATGATGCATCAGAATTAATATAGAAAGGTTTCTTAAAATCAGGGAAAGCAAGGGTCGGTCGAGATGTTAAACTCGCCTTTAATTCAGAAAAAGAACCCTCTTGTGCAACTCCCCACAAAAAATCAACGTCCTTCTTGAGTAAAATATATAGGAGTTTCGCGATGCTAGCGTAGTTCTTTATAAATGCCCTATAGTAGCCCGATAGGCCCAAAAATTGCCTTAACTGTTTTACGTTAGTGGGCGTAGGAAATTTAGTGATATAATTTGTCAATTGAGCAGTGGTATTTACCCCGTCCGGAGTTAATTCATGCCCCAAAAATGACAGTTTCTTTTTAAAGAATTCACATTTACTGATTTTAATTTTTAATCCTGACTCATTTAATTTAGAAAGTATATTTCTCAGTGCGATAAGATGTTCCTCTACCGTTCTAGAAAAAAATATAATATCGTCTATATATACATAAACATTGTGACCGATTAATCCTGCCAATACATTATTCATTAATCTCTGAAAAATTGCAGGTGAATTTTTAAGGCCCATGGGTAGACGTTTATATTCAAAAGTACCGGAAGGAGAATTAAATGCTGTATATTGCCTTGATTCCGGTGATAACCCAATTTGATGAAACCCACTCGAAAGATCGAGGGTTGAAAATACCTTGTTATTCGTACCCAAACTAGCAAGAATTTCCGGTATCGCCGGCATATGAAAATGATCGGTCTCCGTAATGATATTAAGTTTCCTAAAGTCTACCACGACTCTAAACTCCCCCTTCGCCTTCTTCGGAACTAAGGAAAGAGGTCATCGCCAAAGTGACGTTGATGGTTGAATTACGTCCTGAGAAAGTAAATCTGAAACATGTTTATCAGTCAATTCCCGTTGACTGTGCGATAAGCGATACATAGGCAGGTAAACGGGCTTCTGATCCTTGTCACTCAACACAATTTGATGGTCCATAATGTCAGTAAACCCCATAGCGTCCCCTTTCAAATGTACGGACTCATTAAATTCCCTCAATAACGCCTTAAGCGGACCCTGAGCCTCAGGAAAGTCGGTACCTTGTAAATCCTTGTAAATCTTACGCATTCTATCCTCCATACCAGGAGAGTTCCTTGTGCGCACTGAGGCCAAGGGAAGATAATTAATTTCTTCGAATTTACAAGGTACACAGGAAGCATTACATAACTTCGTATCCGCATATAATTGCATTAAGCCATTTGTGGTATTTAAAATGAGAGTTTGGAAAACATTGGTGTCATCCACCTCATGTAACGCTTGAGCGAACGTAATACCCTTGATCGCTGAGGAATCGGGTAATAATACAATAGAATTTACTGTACTCTTAAGATTGTTCGCATAAACATTAACAACCTTCGCAGAATGCGGTTCAACAATAGTATTACAGTGAATGAGAATATCAGAATCCCTCATAGATTGTTCCAAATAATCATGCAGTTTAATCTCGACAGCGGGAAGAGCGGGGTTGGTAGTGTGGACGTGCAAGCATCTACCTCCCCGATATTCCTACCAGATGTACGACATTTCGCCTGAAAGGTTTTATCACTCTCCACAACGCCCTTACGTACACCCCTCGATACAAATTGTAAATTTTCTGGGAAGCTAGATGACACCTCAATAAAGGTACCATCAATAGATACATCATTCATCTCTAGACTTAAAATAAATTTACGGGCCTTCATTGTCTTAAAACCCAACAGAAGGTCCGAAGAGATGTTTAAACCCTGAACAATGTACACTTTCTCCGTCATTAAGTCCAAGTCCTCATGCAATGCTGACGGTAAGTATGTAACCCCCAATATTGAAATATTATCCCCTGAAACACTCTGAAGATTAACATCGGGGAATTCAAGTTTAAACGAATCATCATGATTCAATTTGTTAAAGACAGAGCTAGACATTAGGTTCACAGGAGAACCTGTATCAATTAAAACACTTATATCTGTATTATTTAAACATGACTTCAAAATGAACGAGTCAGGTGAATGCATAAGGGCACTTATCATTAACGTAGGACATTCCGGAGTTTGTGTACATTGATGTTTTATGTTACGTTTGCTTGGGAGTGATCGTAAGCTTCCCCCGACCTAGGGTGACTGGCTTTCCAATCGTCCAAATCTACCTTCACTTCCTGGCAAGTTCCGGTCCTGTGATCATTACACTTGCATCTACGACAGAAAGGTTGCTTACCTGCCGTATATTCATATAGCTCCTTGGCCTTGATGTTACAACGAGGAACAATGTGACCCCGTCCCCCACAATAAAAACACATAACATCCCTGTGTTGACCAGATGTGCCGGTAGCCATTATCGCAGGTCTCTACACGCCCTGACCGCCTCCGCCTGCGGCCCGCGGTCGACCACCATTCCCCTGATAACGAGGCGATTGATGGTTCCATGTTTGAGAGCTGTAACTCTGTCTACTCTGACTTACTTGTGCAGGTTTATGGAATTTGGGAAAAAAACTGTTTGAGGAGAACTGCTGGGGATTTCTATGTGGTTGAGAGTTCTTATTTGGTTGACTCTGTTTAGGGAAATTCTGTTTAGGCCCAGGTTGAGCTGGGGAAACAGGTAGGGAATTCCTAACGGCAGCACACGAGAACTGAATTTGCTCGGTGGTTACACCGCTAGTATCACAAGACTTCCTAAGTTCCTTCGAGAATTTATTGAGAGACATTGTTGGAGGGAACTCGATACGTCGTGCGATCGGTTTCACGGTGTCTGGTAAAGCACTAACCAGCATAACATACCCCAGTAACTTGCTCAGCTGTCCTATTGTCATCTTACTGCCCTCAAACCAGGGGTGACGAACTAGATCCTGCGACATACAATTAGCGAACTGTGAACACTGCGCCAATAATGTATCTACTGACAGATTTTTCTTTTGCTTCAATAGCTGATCGGCGAAATCATGGAATTTCGCAAATTCCCCTTTAGCTGACGACCCAAACTTCTCTAGGAATTCTAGCCTGAACTCATCGTAAGTCTTAGCATGTATGAGGTCATCGCAAGCCAAAAGGTACCCAGCTGGAGTATTCCCTTTGTCAATTTTCGAGCGAAAAATGTCAATTTTGGCCCTCTCCTGTGTGATACCCTTTGCTGCAATTTCCGTCTCTACATCATCCAAAACTGAAAACATAGTTCTGTGTTCTTCCAACCCAGTGAAATTTTGTACGGCCTGACCATGGGTCACACTTAAATGAAAAGCCTGGGGTTCGTTACCCGACATAATGACGTTATTTTCGGGAGGTGTGGGAATTACTATACTAGGCAATGGTTCCAAATAGGTGGGGGTCGTATCTCGGAAAGTCCCGTTTCTTAACACACTCTGATTAACATTTTGGTACAAAGGTGGAAGTCCCGAAGAAGCCAGATTTGCTTGAGACTCAATCTCTGAATAATGATTATCAAAATCACTCCAATAATCGTCCAAAAAGTCGTCTCCGCTATCCTCAGCAATATCAGATAATTCGGGATCAACTGGATTGATAGCGGGAACCTTAGGCCTTTTGCTAAACAGTCGTTTTAATGACATGTGGAAATTTCACTTGATAAACATATAATATATAAAATCCTCCCATATATATAGTAAATAATAATATATATAGTAAATAATAATATATATAGTAAATAATAATATATATAGTAAATAATAATATATATAGTAAATAATAATATATATAGTAAATAATTCCTGTAAAAAAAAAACGCACAATAAATCTTGAATCTAAATACACCATATTTTGCACAAATTAATTAATTAATTAAAAGGCAGTGATAACAAAAAATGAATTACACAATTGAATGAATGTATTGAATTAAGATTGGTATAATTTTATGGATAGAAATATGCACTTAAGACCTCCAGTAACACGTTACCTCTTCAATGTCACGCCTGGCTGTATCGTATATCCTCACTCAAACCAAGGAAAGATACAACTGCCTGCAGTGCCTCTAGGCTGA
The DNA here is from genome assembly GCA_037953745.1 of Lithodes maja. NCBI lineage: Eukaryota > Metazoa > Arthropoda > Malacostraca > Decapoda > Lithodidae > Lithodes > Lithodes maja. Next base: position 41,493 of record JBAKBP010002246.1, read on the forward strand.
AGATAATTGTTGTGAGTTAGCCGCGGTGGAGCTTGGGTGGTTTTCAGTGCCGGCGACGTCCAGAATTCGGCCTCAAACCACTGTCAGTTAGCGTTGGTCCTCCTAAGTCAGGCCAATCACACCACACGTCGGTACCATATCCATGTAGACTCCTCCTCCGTCAGACAAAGTTGAGGATTCCCTGCTTCCGCCGCAAGAATATTTTGACGAATTTGCGACCAGCCCCGTAGTTGTGTGGGGGAGCGTTGCAAGCAGGGAGGGAAACTTGCCAGATGTACAAGTGTTTCAGCCCGCCGTGTGTGAATTATATATATGTATACAGACTCCAGTGACTTGAATTAAATACTTTTAGTAGCTTTAGCGGTCAATTAATCGACTCGTGAGTGTAGCCTCTGCTGTAACAAAAAAAAGGACCACGCGCTGCACACCATGTAAGCTTAAGCGAATAGGGTTAATAATGGTATAAATTCCCCTATATATATGCTGCCACCATCACAGGTTTACCCTGGGATTAATTAGATAACTCAAATGAATGTTAGATAAATGGTAAGGTTAGGTAAATGAAACTTGAGAATAATTAAGAATAGTATAATAAAAGATATCTTAAGACTTATTCAGAAGTACACTAATATATTGATTGCATAAGTATTCGTATCAGTACGATTAATTCAAGTATGTTATATAGTCTGGTTATCACACACGGAGCTAACCTCTGACCCTTCGATGAGCGAGCCGGGGTCTCTCTTGTTTCTGCCCTCGCTCTCTGGATACCCACCTTATATTATGTTGGGTTACGCCCCTCTTTATGACGTAAAACCACTCATTATCATTCACGTGTACATCACGACCAATCCTAGTACCTGTCAATAATGACGTCATAAGGTGTGGCTTCCAACGTGACCTGTTCTGGGTAACTTTCCATCAGAACGGTCACGTGTAACCAACTCTATTGTGAGATCTCGGGAATGCTGACTAGAAACTGACGTCTACTTAAACCTCAGATTCTAGGCGCCCAGTACCACTTGCCTCCATCATATACAGTCGGTGTAAGAAATATTCTATCTATCTATCTATCTATATGCTCAGGCCCAATCCCCATTTTGGGGGTAGCCGACTCAAGACAGAGCAAGAACAGGGAAAACACAAAAACAACATAAAACAACAAATAAACACAGATAAAAAGCACAAACTCACACATACCCAGGTCACCCAGGAGAAGACCCAGAGACCAGGGTCACCAAGGTCGCTCCAGCACTCCCCCGGCCCCCGACCACCCGGAGAGGTTCCGATCTCGGCAGGCAGACATGCAGCGGAGCCAAAGCCACAAGCCCTCCCACCACACTTCCAGGCGCACCCTTCATATTAATCGTCTCCCCGGGCCAGGCGCCTGATGGACTATTATCTAGTCCAACTTGCGCCCGACGCCTTACTGTAAATGACCACGTGTTCACTCAACTATTCACAAGCATTCTCCATTCACTCCTGTCCACCACCACTTCCCCTGCCTGATCTATAGTCATTCCTCTATCATCCAAAGCCTTTCTTACACAGTCTCTCCATCTCAATGGGGGTCTTCCTGCCCTTCTATCTCCCCTTGTACCTGACTCACATATTCTCTTTGTAAGCCTTTCATCTCCCATTCGTTCAACCTGACCATACCAGCTCAGCACCCTTCTGTCCACTCTGGCTGACAAATGTTCCTGCTGCCCCACTCTCCTACGTATCTCTTCATTCCTCAATCTGTCTCTACGAGTAACTCCACAAATACTCCTATGTTTATGTTTACTAATATGAGTAGTTGTATTAAGGTTATAATAGTGAGATATACTTTAAATATGTATTCTAGTGTTTAAGTAATTCATGGAGTAATAGTTGGATACATTGGAGTATCTAACACTCCTTTGCGCCGAGTGCGCTGCACCCGCTTTTCATTTTTTTTTTTTTTTTTTTTTTAATGAAATGTTGCTTTATTATATTTATGTACAGCCACACTGTTTGTGTTTATGTAAACACATACATACAGAGCCCTTATATGTTCGATAAAATGAAATAATAGATAATTCAGTATTGACAAATGGAAGACAACAGTGCTGGTCAAACACCCAATATATATGTGTGTGTGTGCGCACGCGTGGGCGCGCATGAACACCTGTGTTATTTAATATATAATGCAATTAAATGTTTAATGCTTTTCAACACATTCACACTCCTATTCTATCCATCTCTCCAACCCAAGAATTGGCAAAGTCTTTCTTCTACTCAAGAAGTGAAATATGGAACTCTCTCCCTCAATCAATCTTGCCTTCATTTAATGACTTAGACTCCTTCGTGTGTCCAGGCATTTTGACCCAAACGTCCCTTGAATTTGGCTCTCTGTTACTCTTTTGACTGTTTTGGGAAACACTATAGTTACAGGCAACCTGCCTTTTGTCTCCTTCATACACATAGACAAAACAAATAAAAACATAAAACATTTCCCAGCACATTCCTTCTAAATTCCAGGCTCGCTTTCGCTCGCCACTCAAACAAAATATACACCTAAATGGAGTGAAAGGGCTTAAAATTGGCAAACCAGTGTCCGATACAATTCGTCGATGACCTTGCTCTTGGAACTGGGGCTTTGTCAACGGATGTATCAGAGTCTCAATATCCGGGCTAAAAATATACTATAGATAATTATTTATTGCGGAATCTTAAATCTTACAGTGGTCATATCTTGAATAATCTTATTAAAACATGAGTAGATATCATCAATCCCAATATGGTATATGATATATTATAATGGATACCATACACCGATAAAAAGCCAGCATCGTTTTCTTAACCCCTTCTGTACCGGCGACGTTCTTTTAACTTTATTCTAGCTACTATTAGACGATTTCATTCAGTAGAAAAAGAGCCTCCAGCAATTAAAAGGCTTCGAATTATACAACTTAACACTTTTTACTACCACATATCCTTCTTAAGCTCCACAAAATCGTCTAAATATAGCTAGGCTAAAATGAAAAAGACGTCGCCAGTACATAGGGGATTAAGCATGTGGGAATGGCGTTATCTACAGTATACCGTATTGATATAAAGTTAAGAAAGTGAGTGTTGATTAATGAAAGAGTATTTCATGTTTACGTTTTGAAGATTATGGCGTATTTTGCCAGTTTATTCTGGCTATCATTGGACGATTGTATACAACTTAAAATTAATCTGTGGGAATTATAAAGGTATAGCCAATTTCAATTAATCCTCTGACTTCCATATACTCTTCCTAAAATGAAGAAAGTAGTCTAATAATAGTCAGAAAACAGAAAATAAATGCGCAATCGGATCATGAATGGGTTAAAGGTTGTGGTTTACTTTCTCTTATTTTGCTGACCAATACGTTGGGTTTGTGCATGGCAAGGTTTATAAATCTCCGGCTGAGTGCAAACATGGTAGTCATAAATATCAATTATAAGACACTTGCAGCTGAGTGCAAACATGGTAGTCATAAATATCAATTATAAGACACTTGCAGCTGAGTGCAAACATGGCAGTCATAAATATCAATTATAAGACACTTGCAGCTGAGTGCAAACATGGTAGTCATAAATATCAATTATAAGACACTTGCAGCTGAGTGCAAACATGGTAGTCATAAATATCAATTATAAGACACTTGCAGCTGAGTGCAAACATGGTAGTCATAAATATAAATTATAAGACACTTGCAGCTGAGTGCAAACATGGCAGTCATAAACATCAATTATAAGACACTTGCAGCTGAGTGCAAACATGGCAGTCATAAACATCAATTATAAGACACTTGCAGCTGAGTGCAAACATGGCAGTCATAAATATCAATTATAAGACACTTGCAGCTGAGTGCAAACATGGCAGTCATAAACATCAATTATAAGACACTTGCAGCTGAGTGCAAACATGGCAGTCATAAATATCAATTATAAGACACTTGCAGCTGAGTGCAAACATGGCAGTCATAAACATCAATTATAAGACACTTGCAGCTGAGTGCAAACATGGCAGTCATAAATATCAATTATAAGACGCTTGCAGCTGAGTGCAAACATGGCAGTCATAAATATCAATTATAAGACACTTGCAGCTGAGTGCAAACATGGCAGTCATAAATATCAATTATAAGACACTTGCAGCTGAGTGCAAACATGGCAGTCATAAACATCAATTATAAGACACTTGCAGCTGAGTGCAAACATGGCAGTCATAAATATCAATTATAAGACACTTGCAGCTGAGTGCAAACATGGCAGTCATAAATATCAATTATAAGACACTTGCAGCTGAGTGCAAACATGGCAGTCATAAATATCAATTATAAGACACTTGCAGCTGAGTGCAAACATGGGAGTCATAAATATCAATTATAAGACACTTGCAGCTGAGTGGAAACATGGCAGTCATAAATATCAATTATAAGACACTTGCAGCTGAGTGCAAACATGGCATTCATAAACATCAATTATAAGACACTTGCAGCTGAGTGCAAACATGGCAGTCATAAATATCAATTATAAGACACTTGCAGCTGAGTGCAAACATGGGAGTCATAAATATAAATTATAAGACACTTGCAGCTGAGTGGAAACATGGCAGTCATAAATATCAATTATAAGACACTTGCAGCTGAGTGCAAACATGGCAGTCATAAATAGCAATTATAAGACACTTGCAGCTGAGTGCAAACATGGCAGTCATATACATCAATTATAAGACACTTGCAGCTGACTGCAAACATGGCAGTCATAATTAGCAATTATAAGACACTTGCAGCGTTATTATTATTATTTTTTTTAGCAACCACAATTGTCAGAACACACTAATATATGACTTAAGGGAGCTCACCTCGCCTTTTTCTCTTTGTCTCCCTCTCTCTTAGGGTTGTATCCATTCGGCCCCATTCAGCCTACTGTTTAAAGACGTTTTCCCCCATTCAGGTGTCAATGTTTTCCTGGTGAGCGGTAGCGAGCCAGCATATACAGATATATATTGTTGTTTTGAGAGCAAGCTAAATTTGTACACTTTTCGATAGAAAAATTTCTCCGGCGAAGCCGGACTTCTCTACACAATGCTGGCTCGCTATCGCTCGCCAGGAAGATATCGACACCTGGATGGGAATAAACGTCTTAAAACAGTTGGCTGAATGGGGCCGAATGGATACAAGCCAGAGAAAGAGAGAAAATGAGAGAAAGATACAAAAAAGCAGGTGACCCCCCTTAACATCATTAAAATATATAATCTGAGGAAGAACACTTGCAATGTTTACATTTTCGAAATGTCTATGTTTATTATCTAGCTTTAGAATATCCCAATACCAAACTTAACGCTCCTCAAATATTTGACCAAACTTCCAGTTTACAGTATATATTATAAGTTAGGTTAGTTTATTCTAAAGATAACAATGTAACAAAGCATACTAATACAAATATGTAAATAAATAAGATAATATTTTGAAATAGCTCTTCCACAGTATGATATGTAGTTCATTAATGTATAAGTATATTTGTAAGTTTAGTCAGATTATAATCAGTAAGCTATTAATGCTAAGAATGTCTTCTTGAAAATGTATATATTTGTTTTAAATATTAGGGTTTTCCCCATAAAATGGCTGCTCGGACTATCAACCAAAATGTATAAACCTTATCATAGTCAAGCCCGACGCATTGGTGAGCGATGAAACTAGAAATATATGTGAACATTAACACTCAAGGAGCGGCTAGGTCGGTAACTTCTACTACCTGCCAAGCAGGTAGTTTTACCCTAAACGAGCTTATTTCCGTGCTCTTTTTCATGCATAAAAAAGAGCCGGAGCGTAATACAATTATTTAGCAGTTTATTTTGGTTATTATATTACGATTATAAAGGCTTGTTTAGAGTCGGAGGCACAATTAAGTTACTTTTGACACTTAAAATCCCTAGAAGGCCTGCCTAAGTTGTATAGCATCATCTATTAAGAATATAATGATGAAACGGCTTTATCGAATACAGAAAGGCTTAAATATAACGAGTCTAGAAATCCCGACCCTCGACCTCAGATAAATCAAGAAGGGCAAGTTAATCGAGCGAATACGTTTACTAGTTACACGTCGCGACTGCCCTCCCCTCCACACACATCCACACCCACTACCTCGCTACACGGGGAATTATGTAAGGAAATTACCGTATTTTAGCCATTTTTCCTTCGTGTTGCACGATCGTTGCAAGATGGTTCTGGTGTCATTGGAAAGCTCAATTATCGCCCTTTCACGGATACATAATTGTATTACGCTCTGGCTCTTTTTTATGCATGAAAAAGAGCACGGAAATAAGCTTGTTTAGGGTAAAACTACCCGCTTGGCAGGTAGTAGAAGTTACCGACCTAGCCGCTCCTTGAGTGTTAATGTTCACATATATTTCTAGTTTCATCGCTCACCAATGCGTCGGGCTTGACTATGATAAGGTATATACATTTTGGTTGATAGTCCGAGCAGCCATTTTATGGGGAAAACCCTAATATATAAAACAAATATATACATTTTCAAGAAGACATTCTTAGCATTAATAGCTTACTGATTATAATCTGACCAAACTTACAAATATACTTATACATTATTGAACTACATATCATACTGTGGAAGAGCTATTTCAAAATATTATCTTATTTATTTACATAATTGTATTAGTATGCTTTGTTAGATTGTTATCTTGCCCCCAAAGATTAAAGGGACAACTCCCAGCCAAGGCAACACCCGACTCCAACTTCCCCCACACCTCCACCATCTTGCCAACTTGAAAGCCTGTTAGCTCCATCCCTAAAAATTGTTACGTCTACTTCCTCCTTACTCAATTAAGTGAGCCCCACCATAGTGCTCCACATGTAAAGCTAAAACTCCCCTCTCACTTTTCTAGAAAACCCAGATAACAGCAAATCCACCAACCACGAGCCCCGGCAACACCGGGGAGCCCTGATATATAAACCCTGGGAAGAGGGAAACTCAGTATGTAGAAATATCGCTTCTGTACGAACGGCAACCCGCTCTCTGACTGAAGACTATTTAATACCCGACTCAAGATTACATATTGACGAACGGCAACCCGGAGTCTGTGATACTATCAGTGACATATATATTAATTTATGGATCTTTATTAATCGTGGCGACCCATCGGTTAATATCGAGACCTTTAAATAATATATATATACCCCAAGTAAGTGTATTAAAAACTCATTGCTGGTACGGCCTCTTCCACTTGAGTTTTATAATCATTTATATAGTGCAACAAGAACTACATGCGTATAACTAATTATTTCTGGCCACCCAGGATTTAATATAGTTATTGATATTAGGGTCTTATCTAACCTAATTGTTATGTACTCCAATATATCCAATTATTATTCCTTGAATTACTTAAGTACTAGAGCACATATATATAGTATATCTCACTATAATAACCTTAATATAACTACTCATATTATTAAACATAGTATTTCTGACATCAACTGTACATGGCGTCTAGAGTCTGCGAGTTTAAGCATACGTCATACATTTAGTCAGCATACCTCACCACACATCATGGCATGGTTGCTATGGAAGATCGTTCTATGGAAGTTTACCTAGGGCGTGTCACTTGGTGAGACCACACCTTAATACGTCATTATTGACAGGTACCAGGATTGAAACACACATAACAAAGCCACTCCAACAGCTTCCTCTCTCTCCAACACCTCTTCTCCCCTTTCAACACTCTTCTCTGAGCTAGTGCCGATACAAATGGACAGTCCTGTATAGAATCGTAAGATTCAGAGTCGTAAAGATTCCAGGACGAGCTCAATAGAAAATGAAATGAATGAATGAATGGTTGATATTGTACACGTAGAAGGTAATGAGTGGTTTTACGTCATACAATGGGTGTGACCCATATGCTTATAAGCGGTAGCGAAGGGGGTTGAAGGAGAGACGAGAGAGAGCCCCACAGCTGATACCAGGGGTCACAGGTGTGTGTGTGATAAACACTCGATACCATACTTGTATTAATACTACTTAAATACTTATATATTCATTCAAATATTTAGTGAACTTCTGAATAAGTCTTAAGATAACTTTTTTAATAAAAGATTGTGAACTTATCTCAAGTTTCAGTTACCTGATTCTAATATTACTTTGAGTTATCTAATTAATCCCAGGGTAATCCTGCGATGGTGGCAGTATTTATAAAGGGGAACTGCTACCTAGCAACCCTATTTTACTTAACCATACATGGTGAGCAGTGCGGTGGTCCTTTTTACTAGAGAGACTACATTCACGTGTCGATTAATTGACCGCTTAAGCTACTAAAAGTATTTAGTTCAAGTCACTGGAGTCTGTCAAAATATTAAATTCACATACACGACTAGTTGAAACACTTGCACATCTGGCAAGTTTACCTCCCTGCCCGCGCCGCTCCCACACAAGTTCGGAGCTGGTCGCAAATTCGCCATAATAATATTGCAGCGGAACCAGGGAATCCTCAACTTTGTGTGAAGGAGGAGGAGTCTTCATGGACATAGTACCTACGTGTGGAGAGATTGGTCGTACATGAGAGGATCAAGCTTGAGTGGCAGTGGTTTGAGGACGAATCTGGACGGTGCCGAGAGGGAAAGCAGCCAAGCTCACCCGAGCCATAAGTCACAACATTCCCCCTGGCCATATCCGACCCAGGCATTGCAAGGCAGTAGTATCTTGCTTTTGTTTGAGTGAGGACGTACATAGCTGTTGGTGTGACATTGAAGAGGTAACGTGTTATGGGAGACCTTAAGTGATTCTTTCTATCCAAAAAAAATATACCAAATCTTAATTCAATACATTCATTCAATTGTGTAATTAAAATAATTTTATCACTGTCTTTTAATTAATTGATTAATTTGTGCAAAATAGGGTGTATTTAGATTCAGGAATTGTTGAGCGGTGTTTTACAGGAATTATTTACAAAGGAGTACAAAGGAAATCAAGCAACAACAGATATAGTGACCCTTCTAGGTTGCTTGTCCTCCAAAACACTGAGGATCAAGTGTCCAAACAGTGGTTTAGAGTGGGTAAGGGAACATTGGAAAGGGAATTACTGCCCTGGAACTAATGTCCGTGGCAGGATTAGGAAGTTAGTAGGGGACAGATGGGTTAGTAACTGAGGGGGGGATAAAATAAAGTTATTCATTTACAAACGCAGTCAGTCGCGGGTTTGAAGCGAGATATTTGTCTAGGCGGAGTTTAAATAAATCAACGGTGATGCAGTCTATAACGTTTCGGGGAAGCCCATTCCACAAGTTGACAACTCGATTGAAGAAGAAATTCTTAGATTCGTGTGAGTTAAAAGATTTACCAATAATTTTGCAACCGTTTCCCCGCGTGTAATTAGATTGGTCGATAGTGAAGTACTTACTACAGTTCATATTGTCGATGCCTTTGATGATTTTGAACACTTGAATTAAGTCACCTCTTAATCTGCGCTGGGTTAAAGGAAATAGATTTAATTCTCTAAGACGCTCTTCGTATGGTTTGTTCTTTAGGCTAGGTATCATTTTGGTAACTCTACGTTGAACTCGTTCTAGCTTGTTTATATCTTTTTGGTAATAAGGGCACCAGGATTGAACGCAGTATTCCAGAAGAGGGCGGACTAATGAATTGTAAAGGGTTAGGATAACTTCTTAGGATTTATGCTCAAATGACCTGCCTATAAAGCCAATTATTTTGTTTGCCTTCTTAACAACTTCTGAACATTGTTGACTCGGTTTTAGGTTACTCGATATTGTTACTCCCAGATCGGTTTCTCTGTTTACATTCTTAAGCTGAGTGCCATTCATCGAATAGTTTGCTTTCTCATTTAGGTATCCGATATGTAGTACTTTACATTTATCCGCATTGAAACTCATTTGCCAAATTTGGGCCCAACATGACAATTTATCTAGATTGTGTTGCATATTGTCAACTTGTTCTTTTGAGAGTACGCTATTTGCAATTTTTGTATCGTCAGCAAATTTTGAGATTGTACAGGTGAGACCCTCATCTATGTCGTTGATGTAAATTAGAAAGAGAATTGGTCCTAGTACCGATCCCTGGGGTACCCCGCTACTTACATTGGTCCATTTTGATGCCTTACCGTTTATGACTACTCTTTGCTTTCTGTCGCTGAGCCAATTTTCTATCCATTTCAACACACCGTCTTGTATTCCATGCGCTTTTAGTTTTAGCAGTAAACGTTTGTGGGGAACTTTGTCAAAGGCCTTTTGAAAATCAAGGTATATAATATCTACAGCTTTACTCTCATCGTAGAGGTTGAGGATATCGTGGAAGAAGTCAAAGAGGTTTGTTAAACAGGAACGTTTTTTACGAAAGCCGTGTTGAGTATCTTTAAGTATGTTATTTTCCTCTAAGTGATTTACGAGTCTGTCTCGTATGACCGTTTCTAGCATTTTACATACAACTGAGGTTAAGCTAATTGGACGATAGTTACTGGGTAGGGATTTGCTGCCTTTTTTGAATATCGGTGTTACGTTGGCTAGCTTCCACTGATCGGGCATAGTTCCAGACTGCAAGGATTTATTGAATAGTAATGTCAGTGGTTTAGAGAGCTCATCCTTAGCTTCCTTTAGAACTCTAGGCGAGATTGTATCAGGTCCAGGCGTTTTATTTACCTTGAGTTTATCTAAACAATTCAATACTTCTCTCTCTGTAACGGTGATATTGCTTAGAACATCTGAATTATCAATCTGAATCGGCGATGGTGTAGGGATATCACTGAGGTCTTCTGTTGTAAAAACTGATGCAAAGAAGGTATTGAGGGCATTACTCATTTGTTCTTCGTCTTTGGTGTATTCTCCATTTTCATCGACTAGCGGTCCAACCGTTGAAGTAACAACTTTTTTCTTTCTGATATAACTATAGAATTCTTTCGGGTTTGTTTTACTTTGATTCGCAATATGTAACTCTAAGGTCTTTTTACTTTGCTTAATTAACTTTTTGGCTTTGCGTCGTAGCTCTACAAATTTCAGCCGTTCTTCGTCATTTTGTGAGGATTTTAATCTATCATTAGCAAATTTTTTAGCAAGCAGGCAGTTTGAAATATCTTTATTCCACCATTTGGGCTTATTATTATGGCCTGGACGCCGAGTTTTCGATGGTATGCAGTCTTGCACTGCTTTTAGGTAAGTGGCTTCGAATAACTTCCAAGATGTATTTATGTCGTTATTGTGAATTAAAAAGCTCCAGTCAGTTTCTTTAAACATAGCTCTAAGTTTATGGAAGTTTGCTTTCTTGAAATTAGGGACTTTTTCGATGCTACTATTTGGTTCGTTACTAGTAAACTTTAAAGTGAAAGTTATCGTACGATGGTCGCTGTTACTGAATTCATCACCAACATTCAAATTCTCTATTAATTCTTCTTTTGTTGCAAGTACAATGTCAAGAACGTTATTACCACGGGTCGGCGTTCCAACAAATTGATAAAGCGAACTCTCTTGCAAGTTCGTATACAAGTCATGTCCGGAGTGTGAAGTAAGAGTATCGCCCCACTTGGTCACAGGTAAATTAAAGTCACCAAAAATTACGGTATCTTGTGAGTTACTTACATCTGCAATTTGTTCGTAAATTTCTCGGTCAGTTTGCACTGATTGAGCTGGAGGTCTGTATATTAATGCAAGTATTATTTTGGTACCTTTATTATTCTTTATTAGCACAAAAGATGTGTCGACGTTCACAATTTGAGGTTTTGACAAGAGGGTAGGATTAAGACTTTCTTTGATATAAAGTAAAACGCCACTTCCATTTCGATTTATTCGGCTTTTCTCAAACATTACAATGTCATAACCGGGAAGTGAATACTCTGCTAAAAAGTCTCTATCTTCTGTATTGAGCCAAGATTCTGTTATGCCAATCACATCATAATTTTCTGTAAACACTAGCTCCTCTAAATCTGAAAATTTATTGCGTATGCTACGAGCGTTTGCATAGAAAACCTTTAAATTTGTTATTTTAGAACTCACAGAACGCTCTTTAATAATATTTTTGGTTCTTGTCGGATCTACATTTATGTTCATGGCTGTCCTCGGTCCTCGCTGTCTTCGGTCCTTATCGCTGGTGGTCCTCGGTTGCCTCTGTTTTTTTCTTGGCGTTGGATGATTTATGTCACTGCTGCTTCTTCTCGGATGGCGTTTTTTGATCCATGGCTGCGGACTGCTTCGTGTAGGAGACGACCCATGCGTGCTGAACCCACAGGGTTTAGATGAGTGCCATCCTTGCGGAACAGAGTAGGCTGGTTGTAGAAGTTGTCCCAGAGGTTGATGAATTCAACTTCTTCCCTCAGACACAAATGTTTTAGTCGGCTATTTGTGCTGAAGGCCTTGTCGTAGAATTTGTCAGGTGCGTCGATCTTGGGGAGAATGCCTGAGATGATGATATTCCTTGACTTGCTTTTGTAGTGCTGGATCATCTTGCGATATTTCTCCATCAACTCTTCGGATCTGGTGCGCATGACGTCATTTGAACCAGCATGGATGACAAAAAGGGTATTTTCATTTGCATCCTTTGTGGTATCTTCGAAGGCTTCCACAATGTCGTCCAGTCCAGCTCCTGGGATGCAAAATCTTTTTCGTTGATTTGGGACTCTGTCGCAGAACTCTTCGACCTGTCCTCGTAGGATGGAATCCCCAACGAGCCTGGTCTCTTCTGGTTCGTCTTCCATCTCTACCAATATCTCAAATCTGTTTGACATTGTGACTGGTAGATGAGACCTTTTCTGCGTTGGCCGTGCACCGTTCCTCACTGGTGTAAATCCGGAAACCTGTGGTGGTGGGACTCTACGTACAGGTCGGGGAGAGGAGTGGTTAGAAGGGGTTGGTACTGTTCGTGCTAGCAGGCTTCTTGCACGAGGAGTGGGGGAGAGACTAAGGTGAACAGGGCGGCTGTCCTGGTTTGATGTCGGCTCAGGTTCGTCAGAAGCATCTGCTGCAGTGTCTACTGCAGGTGTTGGATTGTTGGCAGATGACGTTGGGGCGGTGGTGGATGCTGGAGTTGAAACAATTTGAGTTAGTGATACTCCAACGTTGAGTGTTACAAACTCTTGGAGTGATTCCAGCTTCCTGGTGAGGGCGTTGATCTTGTTGAGGGCTTCATCCAATTTTGCTGTCAAATCCTCTCGTTGCTGGCAGAGTCGGCAGACTTGTGGATCGGCAGGAGCAAACATGGAAGCACCAAACCTACCGGCGCAGTTCGTACAGGCACGAGGCATGGTGACGATCACTTTCTTCAGTTCACTTTACTCACTTAAAAACACTTAACTCACTTTAAAAACACTAAACTCACTTTAAAAACACTTCACTCCCTTCAGGTCGCTTCACTTACTTAAATAGGCCTAACCGAAAACAAAAATGTTGAAATACACACAAATAGGTTATCAGCGGTGATAGCCTAACCAAAAATTAAAACAAAACAAAATTAAATTTGAATACGCAGTGATAGCCGAACCGAAAACAATTTTATGTTTATTTAAACAGAAATAGGCCACCAGGGGTTATAGCCTATCCTAACCGAAAACAAAAATTATGAAATACCGGTACGCAGAAATAGGTCACCAGCGGTGATAGCCTAACTGAAAATTTAAAAATTGAAGTACGCAGAAATAGGCCACCAGGGATGATAGTCTAGACAAACCGAAAACAAAAATAACCGAAAACAAAAATTATGAAATACCGGTACGCAGAAATAGGCCACCAGCGGTGATAGCCTAGACTAACCGAAAACAAAAATAACCGAAAACAAAAAATTATGAAATACTGGTACGCAGAAATAGGCCACCAGCGGTGATAGCCTAACTGAAAATTTAAAAATTGAAGTACGCAGAAATAGGCCACCAGGGATGATATCCTAGACTAACCGAAAACAAAATTAACCGAAAACAAAAATTATGAAATACCGGTACGCAGAATTACCATACCATATATATGGGAGGATTTTATATATTATATGTTTATCAAGTTGAATATTCCACATGTCATTAAGACGTCTGCTTAAGAGGAGTCCTAAGGTTCCGGCTGTCTCAGTTGGTTCCGAATTATCTGATATTACAGAGGATAGCGATTTTTCGGACGATTATTGGAGTGATTTTGAAAATCATTATTCGGAAGTTGAATCTCAGGAATATCCAGGTACTTCAGGGGTTCCACATCTGTATGAAAATATTAATCAAAGTGTGTTGAGAAGCGGCGTTTATCGTGATACAACTCCTTCCTACATCACCCCTCTGCCTATTATAGTAATTCCCACACCTCTCGAAGATAACGTCATTATGTCGGGAAACTAACCCCAGGCTTTTCACTTAAATGTTACCCATGGTCAGGCCGTCAAGACTTTCACTGGGTTGGAAGAACACAGAAATATTTTTTTCAGTTTTGGATGATGTACAGACGGAAATTGCAGCAAAAGGTATTACACAGGAAGGCCAAAATTGAAATTTTTCGCTCGAAAATTGACAAGGGTAATACTCCAGCTGGATACTTTTTGGCGTGCGATGACCTCATCAATGCTAAGACTTACAATGAGTTCAAAGTAGAATTCCTAGAGAAGTTTGGGTCTTCAGCTAAGGGGAAATTTACGAAAATCCATGATTTCGCCGATCAGCTATTGAAGCAAAAGAAAAATCAGTCAGTGGATACATTATTGGCGCAGTGTTCACAATTCGCGAATTGTATGTCGCATGATCTAGATCGTCACACCTGGTTTGAGGACAGTAGGATAACAATAGGCCAGCTGAGCAAGTTACTGGGGTATGTTATGTTGGTTAGTGCCTTACCAGACACCGTGAAACCGATCGCACAACGAATCGAGTTCCCCCCCAATATGTCTCTCAATAAATTCTCAAAGGAACTTAGGAAGTCTTGTGATACTAGCGGTATAACCACCGAGCAAATTCAGTTTTTGTGTGCTGTCGTTAGGAATTCCTTACCTGTTTCCCCAGCTCAACCTGGGCCTAAACAGAATCAACCTAATAGAAATTCCCAACCACATAGAAATCCCCAGAACAGTTCTCTTCCCAAAAACCAGAAACCCTCACAGGTAAGTCAGAGTAGACAGAGTTACAGCTCTCACACATGGAATTATCAATCGCCCCATTATCAGGGCTTTGGCGGTCGACCGCAGGCCCCAAGCGGAGGCGGTCAGGGCGCGCCGAGACCTGCGATAATGGCTAACGGCGCATCTGGTCAACACAGGGATGTTATGTGTTTTTAATGTGGTATACGGGGGCACATTGTTCCTCGTAACATCAAGGCCAAAGAGCTATATGAATATACGGCAGGTAAGCAACCTTTCTGTCGTACATGCAAGAATAACGACTACAGGACCGGAAATTCCCCGGAAGTGAAGGTCGATACGGACGATTGGAGGGCGAGTCACCCTAGGTCGGGGGAAGCTTACGATCGCTCCCAAGCAAATGTAACATAAAAATCAATGTACACAAACTCCGGCATTTCCTACGTTAATGATAAGTGCCCTTATGCATTCACCTGACTCGTTAATTTTGAAGTCATGTGTAAATAATACAGATATAAGTATTTTAATAGATACAGGTTCTCCTGTGAACCTTATGTCTAGCTCTGTATTTAACAAATTGAATCATGATGATTCGTTTAAACTTGAATTCCCAGATGTTAATCTTCAGAGTGTTTCAGGTGTTACGGCTGGATCGGCAATACATATTCGGGATTCTTGATCGTAGGACAGAAATGGCTTATGTGACAACGACACGCTCGATTCCAGTCCCAAATACTATATGCTCCAGACAACAAAAGCACCAACGCCCTACAGAGTTATTGTCTATGGTAACGAGGTACCTTAACTCGGCGAAAGTGTACAACAGGGGTAGGCTATGAGGCTAAACTCCCTCAGACATTTATAGGTTACGTTATTACTAAAGAAATGCAATACTCAAGAAACTACGTTAATATTAAGCCTCTAATAATGTAGAATAGAAGCAGGCTAAAGATATGACAGTGAAATGCTAAATGACAAATGTACACGCCTACTTGAAAGCGCGTGCACTAGAATAACTGTCCCCTACTAACATGCACTAGCATGTAGCATACAAGATGTTCATGATCCAGTAGATACCTAATAATACACATGGAAGGAACATAAATAGTAGTCACTTATTGTAATAATGAATCTATACTTGGAATAACTAAAAGGTTGCAGGCAACAGTACTGCGCCGGTAGCCTACTACCGCATAGGCTACTTCGCTTCTCTCACTCTGTCTCCCCTCTGAGTCTGTATGCGCCCTACGCAACAGAACTCCGGACACAGCAGCAAAACGACAGTGCAGTTAATTGATACATGAAAGTATTAATAGTGTTGTCTTGTGTGTGAGTAATGTGTACTGTAAAGTGTTACATACATAAACTTAAAGAGAGCTGCAATGCATAGTAAAATAAAGATATAACCCACTCATCATCCCCATGTGTTCTAGCTAGCAGGCCAAGTCACAGGAACAACGAGTCCCAGCACCGAAAGCGAGAACCCAGGAAAAGACTGCAGAGAACACAAGGACAGATAAATTACGTTACTCTACTATACCGGCACTACGAGCGAGCTGTAGTCTCTGGTACTACACTCGCTCCTGGCTCGGTATGCAAATCAAGGCTAAGTCCTCACCCCTCTACAGACAACTCCTGGGCATGGTCGGGCTCTTACACATGGCACTAGTCTAGTCACAAATTGGATGATGAGCTGGGCATATAACTCGTGAACATGTAGAACGTTCACCAACTATCCTCATCAAGAAGATCGCTGTTCACATTAACCCCTTAAATCTAATACATGTAAATATATGCTTGTCCTAAGAGTAATACGAGAGGTGAGTGCTGAAACTCCTTTAGGACCTCAAGGGAAGGGTATGCATTTAAATAGAGAGAAGAATGAAATGAGAGTAATGTCGTCAGAGAGAAAGAGTGCAACCGTGAGAAATTGGGAGAGAGGGCAAGGGATGTTAGAGTCTCAAAGGTTCTAGGCAACCTGATCATGGAACACACAGCGAGCCTCCATGCAATGTGCAGTACGACAACATGGGCAGCCAGGCAGCATATGCAGGCGGCAATGTACTACCAACCCTGTCGCACCTAGCTATAAGCGCAGGGCTGCCAACCGGTCCATACGTCTGGCAACCATTGCTACCCTCTCGCTCTGAAGTCTAACTCACTCTCTCTCTCTGAATTCCTATTATCTCACCTATCAACTTCTCTATTGATACTACATATTAAATGGAAGGTCTCGACATGGCTTAAAACAAAACCCACCACTGGTTAGCAAATGACGAGACCTTTGCAGAGATACAAAGAACATAGTTATACGTTGTCACACTCAATATAAGCAGCCAGCATGGTACACGGTACACGCACCGTGACGGTACAGTGGAGTACCAAGGAGTACAATCAGGTTGCGTTGCTACGCACTGGGTGCGTCACAGCCCCCCCAAGATTTTAGATAATCGACCTTAGAAGCATTATCAAAATCTGACAGGCAACCAACCGACCTGCTACCCTTAGCTGCCACTAATTGCAAAAGGTGCACAACAACTGAAGAGTGAATTATACATAAAACACAATATCGCATGCATCATGCTACAACAATAAAGACTTACAAAACTAAAAAAAAAATCTCGTTTATTTTATTGTTTTATAATCTTTTTGGACGGCGTTATGATAGCCTAATTTTACAACCCACACACCGTGCACGACTATCCTGGATCATCAACCCTTGATAGACAATCTGCTATCACGTTCTCACTCCCGGCAATATGCTGAATGTTGAGATTATACTCTTGGAGCATTAGGGACCACCTGGTCAACCGCATATTCCGATTGTGAAACTGATTTAGGAATTTCAAGGGATGATGGTCCGTATAAATCGTCACTACCGGGCCGTAGGCTGGAACATAAACTTCGAAATGTTTGAGCGACAAAACGATAGCAAGAAGCTCCTTCTCTATAGTCGAGTAATTCCTTTGTGCCGAATTAAACTTGCGAGAAAAGAAGCTCACTGGGTGTTCCAAGCCCTCGGAATCAGTCTGCAGTAACACTGCCCCGGCACCCACACCGCTGGCATCAGTCGCCAGCTGAAAACTCCTGGAGAAGTCTGGGGCTCTCAAAATCGGATGTGTACACAGCAGGTGCTTGACTAGGTCGAAAGCCCTCTGACACTCCGCAGCCCAACAGAACTTCACTGACTTCGACAGTAGATCAGTTAACGGTGCTAAGACAGTAGAGTATCCCCGGATGAAGCGCCTATAATAGCCTATCATACCTAGGAACCGCATGACCTGGCGCTTAGTGGTGGGCCTGGGAAACATATTGATAGCCTGTATCTTGCTCAGGGGGGGGCACACCCGGCCTAACCCGACCACGAAGCCAAGATACTGCACAGTAGCCTTTACAAACTCGCACTTCCTCAGGTTCACCACCAGCCCAGCATCGTGCAACTTCCCAAACAGGGTCTCTAAGTGCCTTAGGTGATTTTCAAAATCGTCATCATACACTATCACGTCATCAAGGTAGACCGTGCAGTTAGGGATTTCGTCACAAATATCGTTCATCAGGTTCTGAAACGTGGCAGGTGCGTTCTTAAGCCCATAAGGCATTACGTTACATTGGTAGGTCTTGCCATCTACCACAAAACCACAAACTTGCTTAGCTCGGTCCGACAGGGGTACTTGCCAGTAGCCTTTTACAAGATCAATTTTAGTAAGGTACTTTGCATTCCCTATCTTGTCCACGCTGTCGTCAACTCGAGGCAAAGGGTAAGGGTTGGTAGTGGTCAAGCCATTTAGCCTACGAAAATCTATGCAGAACCGCACCTTGCCGTCAGGTTTTGGCTGCAACGTGACGGGTGATGTCCACTTCACATAACCTTCAGTGATCATCCCTCTCTCAACCATGTACTTTAACTCCTCCCGTAAAGCTGGCAACTTTACCGGGGGCACACGGTAGGGCACTGACTTGAAGGGCACATTATCACCGACGTCCACGTCGTGCGTTACCTGAGTAGTGAGACCTGGGTGTTCGGCGAAAACAGAGGGGTATGACCTGAACAGGCCTAGGACAGCAGCACCCTGGTGCTCAGGCAGGTGACTTACAGCTTGCCTAGCCTCTTGTTCAGTATTCCCCGCCCACTGTTCCGCGGAAATGACACAGTCCCAGCTATCCTCCTCAGCAGCATGACTGTCCCCACCTCCTTCTCCACCCTGGCCGCTGCAGGCCAGCACAGGGACAGTGAGAGGCTCTGAGGGGCGTCTCACATACTCTTTCATGAGGTTAACATGACATAACTGATGTTTTTTTCTACGGTCAGGTGTTGCAACGAGATAATCAAGGTCGGACAGTTTCTTAGCCACCACATACGGCCCAATAAACTTGGCAGAAAGGGGGTGTCCAGGCAAAGGTAAAAGCAACATTACCTCCTGACCCACCGAAAACTCCCGAAGCTTCACCTTGGCGTCATACTGGTGCTTCATGACCGCCTGTGCATTAACCAAGTTATTACCTGCCGCTGCCATGCAACCTATAAGTCTCTCCCGGCTCTCAAGGATATATTTAAGTACAGACCCCGGCTTCTCTTCGCCCTCCCAGATCTCTTTCACCATACTTAAAGGTCCTCTCACATTATGGCCAAAGACTAGTTGATTTGGACTGAACCCCAGGCTCTCTCCTGGGACTTCACGTGCAGCGAACAGAACATACGGCAGACCCAAATCCCAATCAGTGTCATGTTCTGCACAGTAACAGCGTAGCATACTCTTCAGGGTCGAGTGCCACCGCTCCAAGACTCCCTGACTCTCGGGATGGTAGGCTGACGACACTACAGAACATATACCGTGCAACTGAAGGGTTTGCTTGAACAATTTGGATGTAAAATTGCTCCCCTGGTCTGACTGCACCTCACGTGGAAATCCATAACGGGAACAGAACAATAATAAGTTTTTAACAACTGCCTTTGCCGAGCCGTTTCTCATGGGGTATGCGTCCGGGTATCTCGTAGCCACATCCATGATTGTCAACAGGAATTTATTGCCACTACTAGTAGGCGGGAAAGGGCCAACCAAATCTACTACAACTTTGCTGAACGGAGGCCCGGTGACAGGTATGGGAAACAAAGGTGCCTTCGGGATTGTCTGGTTAGGCTTCCCCGTTGTCTGGCAGGTCGCACACCCAGCCACCCATGCACAGACATCAGCCTTGACCCCAGGCCACCAGAAAAACCTGCCCAATGCCGCCAATGTTTTTGTTACCCCCAAATGACCCGCCACCGGCACATCATGCGCCAGACACAATAAGGACTCTCTATACTTATTTGGAACAACCACCTGGTCTACTACCCTCGCACCGCCCTCCCACTTCGATTTGGGGTCTAGAAATCTGCGGTACAATATCCTGTTGAGCCTAAAGAAATCTCCCGGCTTCGCATCCCCATCTTCCTCCAACTCTATGGCACCATTGCTATAACGAGCTAGGCTAGCGTCTTGCAGCTGCTGCTCACTAATGTCCCTGGGCGTCAATGCATCAAGATGGTTTTGTAATAAGACATTACCCCGGCTAGTAGGCTCTACTGCCTTAGTGGCTCTCGCTACAGCTCTTGCCTCACGCGAAGTCTTACCCAACTCTGCCTTGTTACACACCATATCTGGGCCAGAGTCAACTCCCGTGTTTATTATAGGTCCAAGTACCGAATCACCGAGAAGTGCAGCAGAATCAATGTCCCTTTTCCTGCCCTTAGCAACCTTCTCCTGATCCTTCCTCCACTGTCCCCGAGGTTGAGTGCTAGGCTGTGCAGGATCCGCAGAGCGAGATCGGGTTACCACACAGGCCATCTCATCCTGTTGGCACCTCCCAACCCATTCCCGATTCTCACCATCCACGTCGGCCGCCCTCTCGGCAACGACTAAGGGTGGAGTCCCGGAAGTGGGCACCGCAAAGTCGTTGCCGAGAAGAAGGTCGACGCCCTCAACTGGCAAACACTCAACGATCCCTACATCCAGCTCCCTGCACACCTCTCCCACTCTCAACTCCAACCTCACAAGTGGGTATGACCTCGTAGCATTTATACCCTGCACCACAACAACTCTGGCCGCATTTATCGGTTTCCCTGTGAAGTTCCTCAACAAAGTTTGCGAAGCCCCCGTATCCCTCAGCAAGTCAACCCTCCGTAGTTCACTCCCCCAGCTCACAAACCCGTGTCCCCAATGGTTACAGAAAGTGTCCCGGACAGGTGTCGAGCCTTCCATACGCTTCTTTACCGCGTGTGCCTCAGCTGCTGACAACCTACCCCGGGCAGTTGCTGCAGCCTTCAGATACACACCGATACTGTGAACCAATGACACCGGCTTAGCGGGAGTGTTACTAGGGCACTCACGTGAATAATGGCCTAGCTTCTGACATTTGTAACATTTCACATCCCCAATGGGCTTCTTCCCTTGTGCGGGCGAAGAAGGGGCCTGACCTTTAGTAAACGGGAGAGGCTTGTGTTTGTAGGTGTTATTAGGTGCAATGCTTTTAGTGTGGTTATGTGTGTCATAGGATTTGTTATTATCGAAAACTCTGGTGGGTGGGGTATAGCGCCCCTTCTGCCCTGACTCAGCCCTCTGAGCGGCACCGCAACCACGAATCAATGATAATCTGAGGTCTGCCATCTTGGCAGCCTCCTCTACTGTCTTGGGACATTTTTCCTTAATGTTCAGCGTTAGATCGGTTCCAGTACATTTGTAAAACTGTTCCAGATAGAAAAGTTGCTTAATTTCCTCAGCCGACTCTGCGTGCTCGGACCGAAACCAGTTATTACATGCATCTGTTAAGTCCCGTGCGTGCTCCATAAAACTGACGTCGCTCTTCTTATTCACGCCACGGAACTTCAATCTATAAGTTTCGGGTTGCAGTTCGTAGGCCCGGAGCACAGCCTCCTTCACCAGTCCATACACGATACTCTCGTCCAGTGACAGTGCATCGTAGGCTTTCAACCCCTTACCCACTAGACGTGATGAAACTAATGCTGCCCATTTAACCTCCGGCCAGTCATACTCACGACACTTCTTTTCGAAACGAGCAAAAAACTCAGTCACTGCTGTCTCATCAAATGCGGGTACTAACTTAATTAAATGCGAAAGTGAGTCTGTAACCCGGTGCCCACCACCGAGATGACGCCCCGTGGTCTCTACTCTAGACTTCTCGACATCCATTTCAGCCTGGTACCTGGTTGCATCCTGATTGGCTTGGATTCTAGCAACCTCTATGCGTTCTATACTAGCCTGTTGTATCTGAGTCTCCTGCAGCTTAATCCGTTCTATACTAGCCTGTTGTATCTGAGTCTCCTGCAGCTTAAACTTAGCTAGTTCTAGCTGAAATAACATCTCAGGAGACAGGCCTGGGGGGGGAGAGCACAAAATGGGGGATCCACACCGAGACGTGTTTACGGGTAAGCCAGCTTGCCATTGAGAACCCTCCTGCTGCATCGTGCTAAGACTCGCTGGCTGAGGGCCCAGCTCAGGGGTAGAGTGGAATGGAGGCTTGGAGGGAACCCCCCAAGACCCCACTCCACCCACCGCCCCATCGCCATCACCCAACAAACATGCCACCAAATTCTTCTTGGGCCAACTGTCAGGACAGTCCCGCCCCAAAACCGTGGCTAAACAGCGAAGACCGTAACAATCAATAGCCTGCAGGCGCTGTTCGGTCAAAGGTGTCTGCAAAAATGCCCGGGCATCCCTCTCTCCACTTATAATACTCCCCTCCCTAAACATCTGTTGTACTTGCTGGTTACTAGGCTGTACCGTGTTATCCTCCCCCGTAAATGATGAGTCATTAGACATAGTGCTGGTTATACAATTGCTGTTCATAAAAAAAAAGAAGTGCTTATTACTAATTGCAGTCTCGACTCACAAAATGTTAAAGATGCTTGAATGACTCTACTCTAGACACCCCCAACGAAACAATCTGCAAGTCCACCAATACAATAATGACACAATAAAAATTCCTCCAATATGCAAGAAAATTCTAGCCAGCTCTACTAGGTAGCATAGAATAGTTCTCCAAAAAACATGTGATAGGATACTACTGAATCCTGGCAAGGTCGCCATTTTGTTACGGCTGGATCGGCAATACATATTCGGGATTCTTGATCGTAGGACAGAAATGGCTTATGTGACAACGACACGCTCGATTCCAGTCCCAAATACTATATGCTCCAGACAACAAAAGCACCAACGCCCTACAGAGTTATTGTCTATGGTAACGAGGTACCTTAACTCGGCGAAAGTGTACAACAGGGGTAGGCTATGAGGCTAAACTCCCTCAGACATTTATAGGTTACGTTATTACTAAAGAAATGCAATACTCAAGAAACTACGTTAATATTAAGCCTCTAATAATGTAGAATAGAAGCAGGCTAAAGATATGACAGTGAAATGCTAAATGACAAATGTACACGCC
This sequence comes from Lithodes maja, assembly GCA_037953745.1. Classification (NCBI taxonomy): domain Eukaryota; kingdom Metazoa; phylum Arthropoda; class Malacostraca; order Decapoda; family Lithodidae; genus Lithodes; species Lithodes maja. The sequence continues at coordinate 64,976 of JBAKBP010002246.1, forward strand.
TACTTGAAAGCGCGTGCACTAGAATAACTGTCCCCTACTAACATGCACTAGCATGTAGCATACAAGATGTTCATGATCCAGTAGATACCTAATAATACACATGGAAGGAACATAAATAGTAGTCACTTATTGTAATAATGAATCTATACTTGGAATAACTAAAAGGTTGCAGGCAACAGTACTGCGCCGGTAGCCTACTACCGCATAGGCTACTTCGCTTCTCTCACTCTGTCTCCCCTCTGAGTCTGTATGCGCCCTACGCAACAGAACTCCGGACACAGCAGCAAAACGACAGTGCAGTTAATTGATACATGAAAGTATTAATAGTGTTGTCTTGTGTGTGAGTAATGTGTACTGTAAAGTGTTACATACATAAACTTAAAGAGAGCTGCAATGCATAGTAAAATAAAGATATAACCCACTCATCATCCCCATGTGTTCTAGCTAGCAGGCCAAGTCACAGGAACAACGAGTCCCAGCACCGAAAGCGAGAACCCAGGAAAAGACTGCAGAGAACACAAGGACAGATAAATTACGTTACTCTACTATACCGGCACTACGAGCGAGCTGTAGTCTCTGGTACTACACTCGCTCCTGGCTCGGTATGCAAATCAAGGCTAAGTCCTCACCCCTCTACAGACAACTCCTGGGCATGGTCGGGCTCTTACACATGGCACTAGTCTAGTCACAAATTGGATGATGAGCTGGGCATATAACTCGTGAACATGTAGAACGTTCACCAACTATCCTCATCAAGAAGATCGCTGTTCACATTAACCCCTTAAATCTAATACATGTAAATATATGCTTGTCCTAAGAGTAATACGAGAGGTGAGTGCTGAAACTCCTTTAGGACCTCAAGGGAAGGGTATGCATTTAAATAGAGAGAAGAATGAAATGAGAGTAATGTCGTCAGAGAGAAAGAGTGCAACCGTGAGAAATTGGGAGAGAGGGCAAGGGATGTTAGAGTCTCAAAGGTTCTAGGCAACCTGATCATGGAACACACAGCGAGCCTCCATGCAATGTGCAGTACGACAACATGGGCAGCCAGGCAGCATATGCAGGCGGCAATGTACTACCAACCCTGTCGCACCTAGCTATAAGCGCAGGGCTGCCAACCGGTCCATACGTCTGGCAACCATTGCTACCCTCTCGCTCTGAAGTCTAACTCACTCTCTCTCTCTGAATTCCTATTATCTCACCTATCAACTTCTCTATTGATACTACATATTAAATGGAAGGTCTCGACATGGCTTAAAACAAAACCCACCACTGGTTAGCAAATGACGAGACCTTTGCAGAGATACAAAGAACATAGTTATACGTTGTCACACTCAATATAAGCAGCCAGCATGGTACACGGTACACGCACCGTGACGGTACAGTGGAGTACCAAGGAGTACAATCAGGTTGCGTTGCTACGCACTGGGTGCGTCACACAGGGGATAATATTTCAATATTGGGGTTTACATACTTACCGATAGCATTGCATGAGGACTTGGATTTAATGACGGAGAAAGTGTATATTGTTCAGGGTTTAAACATCTCGTCGGACCTTCTATTGGGTTTTAAAACCATGAGGGAACGTAAACTTATTTTAAGTCTAGTGATGAATGGTGTATCTATTGATGGTACTTTCATTGAGGCGTCATCTAGCTTCCCAGAAAGTTTACAATTTGTATCAAGGGGTGTACGTAAGGGCGTTGTGGAGAGTGGTAAAACCTTTCAGGCGAAACGTCGTACATCTGGTCGGAAGACCGGAGGCGGTGTACGCCGGTCCGTCCACGAGATTACCTCCGCTCTTCCCGTCATCGATATTAAATTGCATGATTATTAGAACAATCTATGGGGGATTCTGATATTCTCATCCACTGTAATACTATTAAATGAACCGCATTCTGCGAGGGTTGTTAATGTTTATGCAAACAATCTTAAGGGTAGAGTCAATTCTATTGTATTATTACCCGATTCCTCAGCGATCAAGGGTATTACGTTCGCTCAAGCGCTTCATGAGGTGGATGACACCAATGTTTTTCAAACTCTCATTTTAAATGCCACATATGGCTTAATGAAATTATATGCAGATACGAAGTTTTGTAATGCTTCCTGTGTACCTTGTAAATTTGAAGAAATTAATTCTCTTCCGGTTGCATCAGTGCGCACAGGGAACTCTCCTGGTATGGATGATAGAATGCGTAAGATTTTCGAGGATTTACAAAGTACCGATTTACCTGTGGCTCAGGGTCCGCTTAAGGCTTTATTGAGGGAATTTAACCTCTGAAGTGCGCATGGGGGGTATGAGACACCACACTCCTGTGCTGACGTATTTGAGCTGTTCCCATCACAAAAATATTTATTTTACCATAAATAGCATTAATACTTATCCATATGCGCCTATTATAGGTTGATTATAAAGGTATTAACCTGTTACAACAATAAAACAAGTGGAAACAGCGTTTGGATGGTCAAAATCGGCGATACAGGCCGGGAGTTACACAATGTATGGCTGAGGCAACCTCCCAGCCCACCACTTTCCTTCACTTCTGGAGAGAGACTGTCGATCGATACTCTCTCTCTCTCTCTTGCACTCGCTTGCTAACAGTGATGACAACGCCCTGCTACCAACTCGCTAATGTTAGCACGAAAATAGACCACAGGAAAAGGGAATAACAGGGAAAATAGGTGATAACTGAAGGAGGGGAGGAATCTGGGGAAGGAGGGGAGGTGGAGGAGTGATATTTGGCATGGCCCAGGGGAAACATAAATAAAAAAAATAAAAAAATAAAAACAAAATGTATTTATTTTTTTCGGTGTTTTAAATTGATTTTTTCCTGACTCTTAAGAGTCTTCCCGCAGTCCGCCGGGGGAACTCTTAAGAGTCTTCCTGCAGTTCCCGGGTTAATGAGTCCGTACATTTAAAAGGGGACGCTATGGGGTTTACTGACATTATAGACCATAAAGTTGTGTTGAGTGACAAGGATCAGAAGCCTGTTTACCTTCCTATGTATCGCTTATCGCACAGTCAACAGGAATTGACTGATAAACATGTTTCAGATTTACTTTCTCAAGACGGAATTCAACCATCAACGTCACTTTGGCGATCACCTCTTTTCTTAGTTCCGAAGAAGGCGAAGGAGGAGTTTCGAGTCGTGGTAGATTTTAGAAAGCTTAATACCATTACGGAGACCGATCATTTTCATATGCCGGCGATACCGGAAATTCTTGCTAGTTTGGGAACGCAAAACAAGGTATTCTCAACCCTCGACCTTTTGAGTGGTTTTCATCAAATCGGGTTATCACCGGAATCAAGACAATATACAGCATTTAATTTTCCCTCTGGTACCTTCGAGTACAAACGTTTGCCCATGGGGCTTAAAAATTCACTAGCGATTTTTCAGAGATTAATGATAAATGTATTGGCAGGATTGATCGGCCACAATGTTTATGTATATATAGACGATATTATATTTTTTTCTAGAACGGTAGAGGAACATCTTATCGCACTGAGAAATATACTTTCTAAATTAAATGAGGCAGGCTTAAAATTAAAATCAGTAAATGTGAATTCTTTAAATAGAAACTATCATTTTTGGGGCATGAATTAACTCCGGACGGGGTAAATACCACTGCTCAATTAACAAATTTTATCACTAAATTTCCTACGCCCACTAACGTAAAACAGTTAAGGCAATTTTGGGGCCTATCAGGCTACTATAGGGCATTTATAAGAAACTACACTAGTATCGCGAAGCCCCTATATATTTTATTCAAGAAGGACGCTAAATTTTTGTGGGCAGTTGAACAAGAGGGTTCTTTTACTGAATTAAAGGCGAGCTTAACATCTCGACCGACCCTTGCTTTCCCTGATTTTAAGAAGCCTTTCTATATTAATTCTGATGCATCTGTTACGTCCTGGGATATATAAACACTGGGCTCTTTCTATTGGACTAGGTATGCGGCAACAAGCAACAACGGAAAACGCTAGATCCAACCCTTATCTATAAACCCAGGCAACCAACCACCCTAAACCGTCAAGAGTCCTGCCTGGACAACGAGGTATCCTATGACTCGGTTACAGGGTGCACACACTATAGACTGCTGATAGTCAAGCAGGCTATATAAAAGATCACACAATTAAGTTGACTTAAAGCTTCAAGGAAAAGATAGATAACGGAATTAAATTGCAGAAACAATTTAATAACAAACTAGAAGAAAGTACATTTAACGTTACGTTAATTAATACAACTAATCACCCCTGTGTGAAAGAAGGTGAGAGCAAACAGTCCTCAAAACATCGTACAGGTAGACAAGATGCAGGTTTCTAAACTGCATGCGGCTACTGTAGGATCTGATGCTTAGCAAAGAAAGTATGTTACGGATTTAGAGAACTCTTAACTAATAAGCAGGAATAAATACTAGTGATGGGACCTACAGTGTATAATGGCATAGGTATAATTAAATAAAGGCAGCCACTCGCAACATAACCACATACAGGTGTGCTTCTCACTCTTAGTCAGGCAAGCCTGCTCGGACAGAGTCTCTAAGCCACACCCTGACTCACAATGCTCACAAAGACGGTAAACTGTGGCACAATAACAAGCATACAGATATAATAAACCGCTAGCTGTTAATCTGCCAGGTGGCAGAGGTCTAGCCGGAAGGATATAGGCTTCGGATACCCGGGCTGAGCCACCTGCTCTAGCCTAGGGACGTTCCCAAGTCTGTGCGCCAAATTACTCTAATTGAAAGGGTGCTCTCTTGAGAGACTCAGATCCCAAGTATCTGACTCTCTCCTGGCGACCCTAAAACAAACGCAAGGCGTGCTAGCGCAGTGCTGAGTGGACTAGGCAAGGGCCCTCACACAACACAACACTAGACACACAGGCACACAGACAAGAAAATGCCCCCAGATTCCCACAGGTATCCTAGTAAAGTCGTGCAGGTCCACAGGACTCGCACCAGCAGACTTTACTTAAAGGATCACAAAAAGCCTCCCCTCCGGTCTAGCCCCTGCTCACCTGCCACAAGAACACACTAGCAAGCATGAAACCACCAAATATGAGACAACAAAAAAGCTTCCTAGGTCTCATTAACAATTACATCTCTGCATAAGGCCCAAAATCCTATCTAATTATCTGAGAGCTCGTCGTAAATACAATAATAGATATAAGGTCTATCAAGGGGATGGGATAATTAAATAGATTGGTGAAGTAGTGGAAAGAAGGTATACAAAGTAAGAGAGAAAGTTTCTAAGTGGGGTTGAGAGGGATAGATATCAAGGGGGTCCGAAGGGTACGACAGTGAGGTGAGCTCTGAGGAGAATAGCTCCTCTGGACCCCTCCAGGATCCCACACAAAGGCACGGTGGTCAGCCAATCACAGGCCGCTACGTCACCCGGCAGCAGGCCTGCAGAAGGCGCCAGGAACCACCAGCCAATCAAAACCGAGAGAAAAGACCACGCGGGCGAACAACTCCTCTGGGCGGGAGGAGGGAGGAGGAGGAAAAGCAACACTCACCTCCCCCACCCTGCTCGCTCGCTCTCTCTCTCTCCTTCACTACAATGCATCTTATGTATTATAATGAAACAATCAACTATCGAGAATAAAATATACTAAGATGTGTTGGTTAAGAATAAGGGCAGCTTTAAGCTGTGAAACAACATAAGAATATCCCAGACATTAGTTACATTGTCGTAGGCTATATACTAAGGAAAAGCCGTCCGGCCGGCTGCCGCCAGCCGGTTTCTAAACGGCTGGGCAGCCGACACTCGCGCATGCCCGCACGTGGCTACTATGCAGGAGCGTCACACATCATATACTGGGTTTGGGGCTGTTCTTATGCAGTATGACAATAGGGATCTCTTACGGCCGTTAGGATTCGCTAGCCGTTCTTTAAAACCTGCAGAACAGAATTATTGTGTTACCGATTTAGAAGGTGCAGTGCTAATTTGGGCATTAAATATTCTTTGTGGGGTAATATATGCTTATGAAGTAACTGTTTGGACAGACCATAAGCCTCTAATTAAATTGTTTGATGATAAACTTCTCACGGGTAGACGTGCCAGGTGGAAGTTGACATTAGCATCATACAATCCTACATTATTGTACGTTGAAGGCAAGCTCAACACAGTTGCCGATGAGTTATCAAGGAATCCTGTTTGTTTGGTGTCTGTTAACGCACTATTGTGCAGTAAAAGTATTGCGTTGGACCAGCGTAAAGATAGCTTTTGGGGTAAAGTAATTCTTGCTTTAGAATCGGGTGATTTTAACGACAATGTTGATGGTCATCCCAACTTAGCAGGTTTTGATTATTTTAATTTTGTAATGCATGAAGGGTGTTTGTACAGAAAGAGGGATTTAAATGACAGGGTAATTTTACAACTCGTCATCCCAGATTCGCAAATTAGTACTTTATTACCTATTTTACATGGACATGATACAATTGGGCATCCGGGGAAGCTTCGTTGTTTGACACAAGCTCAGAGAAATTATTATTGGCGGACGATGAAAAAGGATATAGATAGATATATTGACTGTTGTTCTACATGCACCACCATTAAGCCTAAGTTGAGCCCAGAAGTGAAAATCGGGGAATATCCGATTCTGGCGTATCCTTTCGATGTGGTTGCTATACATTTATTGAAACTTCCATTGACCAACGCCGGCAACCAATATATTATGCTTACTATGTGTCACTTTTCACGGTATGTCGTGTTATCAGTGTTGCAGGATAAAGAGGCGAAATCGGTCGCTAATAAATTTTTAGCGGACGTCGTGTGTAAATTTGGTTGTCCTAATACAATTATAACTGATAATGGTACAGAATTTTGTAATTCTAGTATGGCGAAACTATGCGATGAATATGCTATAGATCATGTTACTGTTTGTCCTCATTCACCCCAGTCTAATGGCTTGGTGGAACGCGCTAATCAATCTCTTATCCGTGCTCCTCGCGGCTTATTATTAGATCGTGATACGAGTACTTGGGATTCAGTTTTACATTTTGCAGAATCAACAATAAATTGTTCGATAAATTCCTCAATTGCGGATTCGCCGTATTTTATTGTTTTTGGTAGAGATATGAGACTTCCTCACAATTCGTTGGTTCAGTCTAATTCTCCTGTTTATAACTGCAATGATTACGAGCTGTATAACTTGAATAATTTTCGGTCTATTTATAAGACTTTACGCAGTTCTCTTTCGAAATCAAAGGAAGACATGATGAACGTAGCGAATAAACGTAAAAGGGATGTTAATATTGTTGTAGGGGATCATAGACTTGTGAGGGGAGAGATTGTAGAGAGGGCATTGATGGATTATGTGCTGGTGACAAGGGAAAGATTGTGTAGACTGCTGGATGTGAATGTGATAAGAGGTGAGGCGGAGGGTATGTCAGATCATTACCTGGTGGAGGGAAAGCTAAGAGTTAAGAGTTACAGGAGAATAAGAGACAAGCATGAAGTAAGAGAGGTAATAAAAGTTAGTGAGTTAGAGAAGAGTGAAAAAGAGAGGGAGTACAAGGAAAGACTAAATGAAAAGTGGATGGAAGTGAGAGAAGTAGAGGTTGAATGGCAACAGTTTAAGGAAGGAGTGAAAGCAAGTGCAGAGGTAGTATGCGGCAAAAGGAAAGTAGGAGGCAGAGGTATCAGGAAGGGAAGCGAGTGGTGGAATGATACGGTGAGAAAGGCAGTTGAGGAGAAGAGACAGTGTTTTGAGAGGGTTTTACAGGATGGTAGTGTTGAGGTATGGGAGAGATAAAATGAGAAAAGGAGAGAGGCAAAATGGAAAATTAGAGAAGCGAAAAAAGATGCAAACGAAAGGTGGGGTCAAAGGCTGAGTGAGAATTTTGAAGAACGAAAGAAGATGTTCTGGAAGGAGGTAAATAAAGTAAGGAAAGGAGGACAAAAGAGGGAAGAGTCATTGATAGATGAATATGGAGAATTACTAATGGAACCAGTTGAAGTGAGGAAAAGATATGCCGAGTATTTTTAATCTTTGTTAAATACAAGAGATGGAAGAGAAGCAGTGATTGAAGCAGAGGTGGATGGAGATAGGTTACCCAGGCCACCCAGGTGGCAGGGAATGAATGAAAGGATTGAGGAAAATGAGGTGAAAGAAGCAGTGCAACAAATGAGAGCGGGAAAAGCAGAAGGTTTGGATGGTATTGCTGTGGAGTGTATAAAGAAGGGTGGAGATGTGATAATAGATTGGTTGGTGAGACTTTTCAATGTGTGCTTTGCTGTGTCAATGGTACCAATAGACTGGAAGAGTGCATGTATTGTGCCGTTGTACAAGGGGAAGGGAGATCGGCAGGAGTGTTCAAGTTATAGAGTTATTAGTTTATTGTCAGTGGTTGGAAAGCTGTGTGGCAGGGTGTTGATAGAGAGGATAATAAAGTGTACGGAAGTTGCAATAGGAGAAGAACAGTGCGGTTTTAGGAGGGGAAGAGGGTGCGTGGATCAGATGTTTGCAGAAAGACAGTTATGCGAGAAGTATTTAGAGAAGCATAAGGAGATATTTTGGGCTTTTATGGATATGGAAAAAGCGTATGATCGTGTGGACTGTGAAGCAATGTGGAAGGTGTTAAGGATTTATGAAATGGGAGGAAATTTGTTAGAAGCAGTTAAGAGTTTTTATGAAGGGAGCAGAGCATGTGTGAGAGTAGGAAATGGTGAGTTGAGTGAATGGTTTGAGGTAAAGGTAGGTTTGCGACAGGGTTGTGTAATGTCACCATGGCTGTTTAATATGTTTATGGATGGTGTGGTGAGGGAGGTGAAAAGGAGAACTATGGGAAGAGGATTGGGTTTAGTAGGAAAGAATGGTAGAGATTGGGAGTTGAATCAGTTGCTGTTCGCTGATGACACAGCATTGGTGGCGGATTCTGATGAGAAACTGCAGCGGGTAGTCAAAGAGTTTGGTGTGGTTTGTGGAAGGAGGAAACTGAAGGTGAACGTCAATAAAAGTAAAGTAATGGTGTGTAATAGGGGAGAGCATAGGGTGAATCTAGATGTGAGGCTGGATAGGGAAATATTGGAACAAGTAGAGTGTTTTAAATATCTAGGAGGAACGATAAGCAGGAGTGGAGGTATGGAAGTGGAGGTAAAACAGAGAGTGTGTGAAGGAAGGAAGGTTTTCGGAGCAATGGGAAGTATGTGGAAGACGAGAAATCTCGGAGTGAAAGTAAAAAGTGCACTGTATCAAGGAATTGTTGTGCCAACAGTAATGTATGGGGCTGAGACATGGGCTCTGAAGAAAAAGGAGAAAAGAGGGCTGGATGTGATGGAGATGAGCTGCTTGAGGAGTATGTGTGGAGTTACTCGTAGAGACAGATTGAGGAATGAAGAGATACGTAGGAGAGTGGGGCAGCAGGAACATTTGTCAGCCAGAGTGGACAAAAGGGTGCTGAGCTGGTATGGTCATGTTGAACGAATGGGAGATGAAAGGCTTACAAAGAGAATATGTGAGTCAGGTACAAGGGGAGATAGAAGGGCAGGAAGACCCCCATTGAGATGGAGAGACTGTGTAAGAAAGGCTTTGGATGATAGAGGAATGACTATAGATCAGGCAGGGGAAGTGGTGGTGGACAGGAGTGAATGGAGAATGCTTGTGAATAGTTGAGTGAACCCGTGGTCATTTGGAGTAAGGGGTCGGGTGCAAGTTGGACTAGATAATAGTCCATCAGGCGCCTGGCCCGGGGAGACGATTAATATGAAGGGTGCGCCTGGAAGTGTGGTGGGAGGGCTTGTGGCTTTGGCTCCGCTGCATGTCTGCCTGCCGAGATCGGAACCTCTCCGGGTGGTCGGGGGCCGGGGGAGTGCTGGAGCGACCTTGGTGACCCTGGTCTCTGGGTCTTCTCCTGGGTGACCTGGATGTGTGTGAGTTTGTGCTTTTTATCTGTGTTTATTTGTTGTTTTATGTTGTTTTTGTGTTTTCCCTGTTCTTGCTCTGTCTTGAGTTGGCTACCCCCAAAATGGGGATTGGGCCTGAGCATATAGATAGATAGAATAGGATCTTGTTTATTTGAGGGAATTTTACGCCAAAGATAAATTACAACCTGTTTTCGAGGGTCCTTACCGCGTAATTTCAGTCGACAAGAATAGTACTGTTATAAAACACTTAGAAAAGGGCATTGAGAAAAGGGCTCACGTGAATCACTTGAAACGTGTTATACGCAATTTACCTGGTTATGAAGATATTTCTGTTGACCACAAACCGATGAGTCTGAGGAATGTCAAAGGACGTAAACGGCCTAAAAAGACAAATGGTACTCATAAATATAATTTAAGATCGAGTAATGTTGCTTTTGTTAAAGAGGAAAGTAATTGTGTTGCTCAATGGTGGGTTGATAATTTGGGAATTCATTTAGATTAATTTTACATGTAAATTTGTAGTCATCATTTTTTTTTCGGTTCCTCAGATGGGTGTCGTAGGAAGGATTGTAGGGCGTGTCTTGGTATTATGGATACCGGGATATTATATCTACTATTTTGGGGAAGAATTTTGAAAGTTATATGCATGCTTTAATTCACGCGGAGAATTGTCTTGTGACATCTGACTTACTTTCCTTGGCTGTCTTATTCGATTTGCTGAGATTGGCAAATAGGGAATTTGATTTGGTTTCTTTAGTGGGTCCCTCAGAATTTAAGTCTTATTACCGTTTCCTCGAGATGTATGTAAGTCACGGTAAATTTCTTATTTTTGATCCCTTTTGCATCTGATTTTTGTCTTGGTCTGAAATTATACCTATTCCGGTAAAAAATTCATAATTCCTTGCTCACTAATATTTTTCATGCCGAGAATTTGCTAGTTCGAAAGGGAAGTATACAGATGATTACTATTAAAGAGAAGTATACAGATGATTACTATTAAAGGGAAGTATACAGATGATTACTATTAAAGGGAAGTATACAGATGATTACTATTAAAGGGAAGTATACAGATGATTACTATTAAAGGGAAGTATACAGATGATTACTATTAAAGGGAAGTATACAGATGATTACTATTAAAGGGAAGTATACAGATGATTACTATTAAAGGGAAGTATACAGATGATTACTATTAAAGGGAAGTATACAGATGATTACTATTAAAGGGAAGTATACAGATGATTACTATTAAAGGGAAGTATACAGATGATTACTATTAAAGGGAAGTATACAGATGATTACTATTAAAGGGAAGTATACAGATGATTACTATTAAAGGGAAGTATACAGATGATTACTATTAAAGGGAAGTATACAGATGATTACTATTCGTTACTGAGTTTCTCCACGGTTCATGCGTTTTGTCACACGGCTCTCGGCTTGTTTACTATTTACCCAGCGTCTGCCGTTCCTTTACTGCCAATGAAGTCTAACAAATGCATTCAAGCTATTATTGGCAATGCCGATATCCTGGATAACTGTAATTACACTCCGGTTCAATTTCACCCATTTTTTTGTTTTCATGTTCAAGTAATTATTACTAATTTTCCTTATTTTGTGAATGCTTTAGAACTACTTGTTACTTGCCCGGACCGTGCACCCTTTCATAAATCATGTATTGGCCAAGTTTATGTAAGGGACTCGTGTCTGTTGGTTTCGTCTCATCTTACTCTTTACCCATCATTCACTCACATGCTTCCGTCTGAAGTAAACATTTCGAACAACTTTTCATTTCCTAAGATAATTTCGCGTGAGATTGACACTTTGGAGCTGATTAACACATCCATGGATACGTTGTCATTCTTGCATTTCGTTCGCCCTGAGTACATCTACCCTATGCCACTGTTCACTGGTCTTGTCGTGCTTATTTTCATTATCATTTTCCTTGTAATTTCCAAGTACATTGAGGGTAGGTTGACAAGGATTGAAATTATTCAAAAGGTTAGACCATCAATTGTTTTCATTATGTGTAAGGCAGTAGAGGCCTGTAAACAGGCCTGTGGCATTTTGTTGGTACGATTCCGTGTTTAACTTACTTTGCATAAATTTTATTTGTATATTGGAATTGTTCTTTTTCAGGTTTTCTATTTTCAGCAATTTGTTTGTATATATTCTATGTACTTTTTTATTGTGTATATAACTATTTTGCACATTTAATTTGTTATTTGCATATTGCATATTATCTGATTGGTTTAATTTTCTTTCCTTGTTATTCCATGTTAAAAACCAGATTTAAAAGGTATTTTCTGTCTCTTTCTTTTCCTTAGTATAAGCTTCAACGTAGTGTTTATCTATATTGAAAATTAGTTGCACTCTACATCTACAAATTCGTCAGTGTTATCAATGTTGAAATCTAGTATTATAACTCTTGAAACACGAGTTATCATAATTTTAATTTAAGTGTTAACTTGGACTATACCCTACTATTTATTGTATTCATATTTCAGAACAACTAATGACTGGATCAAATTTCGATCAAAGACATTGATTAAGGGGTGTAGTAATTGGTGGATCCTATCGAAAGGATGATGAACTTTCTCTACATTGCTTCAATTATGTTCGATTTGCGCTTATGTCATTGTTGTTTGGGATATGTGTACACTTATATATATATAATCTCTTTATATTTTTCTTATGTACATTTTTCTTCCAGATTCCCCTTAATTTGAAATTCCTTTTTATATAATGGGTTTACAAACTTCGAAAATCTTACAAAAGAATCACAAAACTAGAAAATGTATTCTAAGTACTATAATCACTTTCTATTATATTTGTTTGGGAGTAATTTCAGTGGTAGAAATTAAAGCTCTTATCTTTAAGGGGGGCGTGTTAGGTACTCCAATATATCCAACTATTACTCGGTGAATTACTTAAACACTAGAGTACATATTTAAAGTATATCTCACTATAATAACCTTAATACAACCACTCATATTAGTAAACATAGTATTTCTTACATCGACTGTACATGATGGAGGCAAGTGGTATTGGCGCCTAAAATCTGAGGTTTAACCCTTAACTGGCGGCGCCCGGCTATTGTCGAGTGAAATAAATGGGGCCTATGGGCGGGGCCCGGCTATTGTCGAATGCAATTTTGAGCACGTGATGTGCTCTGAGAGAGAGCGGAGCGGTGGGAGGAGCGTAGATTACCTCCTAACCGCTCGCCATGGTGGCCGTGGAGCTACTGAGATGTACTCCTTTGTACTCCACCCTCTCTCACTCGTTTCACACATAATAATGTAAGAAAATGACCGTATTTTAGCAATTTTGCCCTTCGGTTGCACGATCGTTGCAAGACAACCAGTGATCGTAGAAGGAGGGTTCAGGTGTCATTGGAAAGCTCAATTTACGCCATTTCAGGGATACATACTTGTATTACGCTCTGAGTCTTGTTTATGCATGAAAAAGAGCACGGAAACAACCCCATTTATGGTAAAAAAAAAACCCTGGGCGGTACATAGAAATTACCGCCTAGGCCGCTCTTAAGGTGTTAAGTAGACGCCACCTACCTAGTCAGCATTCCCAAGATCTCACAATAGAGTTGGTTACAACGTGACTGCTCTGATGGAAAGTTACCCAGAACAGGGCACGTTGGAAGCCACACCTTATGACGTCATTATTGACAGGTACTAGGATTGGTCGTGATGTACACGTGAATGATAATGTGTGGTTTTACGTCATAAAGAGGGGCGTAACCCAACATAATATAAGGTGGATATCCAGAGAGCGAGGGCAGGAAAGGCAGAGACCCCGGCTCGCTCACCGAAGGGTCAGAGGTTAGCTCCGTGTGTGATAAACAGACTATATACCATACTTGAATTAATCGTACTGTTACGAATACTTATACAATCAATATATTAGTGTATTTCTGAACACGTCTTAAGATATCTTTCATTATACTATTGTTAATTATTCTCAAGTTTCATTTACCTAAGTCTAACATTAAGTCGAGTTATCTAATTAATCCCAGGGTAAGCCTGCGATGGTGGCAGCTTTTATATAGGAGAATTGATACCATTATTATCCCTATTCTCCTCTACCTTACATGGCTCCGTACTGCTATCATGCGAAAGAGGGCCAGAAAGGAGAAGAGGTTAATGATACAGTCTACGGAGTATACACGACATTTGAAGGGGTGATACAGGCATCTGCGTTTTTTCAGGGTATCATTGCATTATCTGAGGGTACATTTGCAATGAAATTTGCCAATTTCACTCCAGATATAATATAAATTAAAACAGGTGATTCATTAGGATATGTAGAAGTTTGTGAAAAGGTAGAGTTAGATATCTCGGACGAGATATCTCCAACACAGAGAGATAATATCTGTACTTTGACGCCTAACGAACGAAATGATAGCTTAGTAAAACACGTAGAGGAACATTTTGCACATTTATCAGTGGAACGGAAACAAGCTTTGAAAACCATTGTAAGGGAGTTCTCTGATGTATTTTCTTTGGAAAGTGATCCCCTGACAATCAGTCCGTATTTTTTTCATAATATAGAGACAGTTTCGGACCAGGTTGTTTACAGACGTCCTTATCCTATACCTTATAAATATATTCAGGATGTCAAGAACCAGATTCAAGCCTTAATGGAAAAAGGAATAGTACGACCATCCCGTTCTTCTTTTAACCCGGGAACGGCGAGGGGGGTGGGTAATGAACTAGCTCCCCATGGGCGAGCATATGGGCTCCATTCAGGCCTATAATCGTCATTTTACGATAAATATCGTTATTACCTATTCATATGAGCCTATTTTACCTTCACTATGAAGATAGTAACCTGTAACAACAATCAAACCAGTGAAAATATAATTTTTCTGGTCAAAATTGCGAATATAGATGAACCAGTCCATTCATGAATTTTGGAGAAAATTGAGGCAACCCCTCCCTCCACGAGGCCTCAAGCCACACTGAGCCTACTCATACACACACTCGCTTGTGTAACACACCTGCTAGGCACGTAAGCACATCCACACACAGTTTGCTAATGTTAGCACTAAAATATACCAACAAATTAGGGGATAACAGGGAAAATAGGTGATAATTGAAGGGGGAGGGGAAAGGGAGGAAGGAGGGGATGCGGAGGAGTGATATGAGGTATAGGGGGAAACAAAAAATGTTTAGTGCTGTTTAAATGGTATTTTTAGGCCTCCCTCTTAAGAGCTTTGCCGCCGTCGCCCAGTAAAACCTCTTAAGAGCTTTGCCGCCGTTTATGGGTTAATAACCCGGTAGTCCCAGTAGCGAAGAAGGAAGGAGGATTGAGATTGTGCTTGGATTTCCGTAATTTGAACAAGCTAATTAAGGATGATAGATATCCTTTACCTAACATAGACCGTATTCTAGCTCAGCTTGGGGAAAGTCAGTTTTTCACTTGTCTTGACTTACGCAGGGGATATCACCAAATTCCCTTGACGGAGGAAAGTAAGCAAAAAAACTGCCTTTTCAACCCCAGATGGTCACTATGAATATAATGTGTTGCCTTTTGGATTAAAGGATGCACCCTCTAGTTTTCAAAGGATCATAATTATATCAGGTGCTGATGGGTTTAGTGGGAAATAAGGCACACGTATATCTAGATGACATAGTTGTACCTGGGAGGACCTGGGAACAACATAATATAGACAACCTGACTACTGTCCTAGAGAGACTACGAGAGTCCTCTCTCAAGCTAAGGCTGGATAAATGTAGTTTTTTCGCTGAGCAAGTACATTATCTAGCTCATGTCGTAGGTACCGACGGAATCAAACCACAACCTGCAAAAATTCAGGCTATAAAGCAGCTAACTCCTCCGCAAACCATGCATGAACTACAGAGTTTCCTAGGACTGTGTAACTACTATAGGAAATTCATCAGACAATATTCCGAGAAAGCCGCACCTCTTACGAAATTAACAGGAGGCAGGACAAATAAGAGGAAAGATAAAACAGTCATTAAATTCACGGAAAGAGAAAATGAAGCTTTTAATGAGGGAGAAGAAGAGAAGTACTGGAGGAGGAGGTGGGGATCAGGAGGTCAGAAGTGTGGGAAGCCATGAAAAGAGTGAAGTTGGGGAAAGCACCAGGAACAGATGGAGTGTGTGGGGAAATGTTGAGGTATGGTGGTGAGATAGTGATAGAATGGGTATGGAAAATGTGCAAACTAGCATAGGAGAAGGGGAGTGCACCCGATGACTGGAAGACTGGCATAATAGTCCCCCTATATAAGGGCAAAGGGGAAAGAGGAGTGTGTGGTAACCACCGAGGAATATGTCTTCTAAGCGTAGTAGGGAAGGTATACAGTAGGGTAGTGATTGAGAGAGTGAGAGTGAGAACGGAGAAATGGATAGGCGACGAGCAGGGAGGTTTTAGGAAGGGAAGAGGATGTGTAGATCAGATTTTTACCCTGAATTGTGTTGTGGAGAAGTATCTGGAGAAGAAACAAAAGGTGTATGTTGCCTTTATGGACTTGGAGAAGGCCTATGACAGAGTGGATAGAGAAGGTTTGTGGAAAGTACTTAGAATATACGGAGTAGAGGGCAAGTTGCTGAAAGCAGTGAAGAGCATGTATGAGGGTGCAAAGGCGGCAGTACATGTGGAGGGTGAGCAGAGCGAGTTCTTTGACCTGAATGTTGGTTTGAAACAGGGGTGTGTGATGTCCCCGTGGTTGTTTACTGTATATATGGATGGAGTTATGAAAGAAATACTATCAAGAGCAGTGGATGTTGGTGTATCGCTGAAAAGGGAGGGAATTGAGTGGAAGCTACCTATACTGCTGTTTGTGGATGATACAGTTCTGATGAGTGATAATGAATGGGAGTTGCAGGGTCTGGTAAATGAGTTTGGAACAGTGTGCGAAAAACGGAATTTGAAGGTAAATACGGGGAAGAGCAAGGTTATGGTCTTCGAAAGGGGTGAAGTCACAGAGTGTGAGGTGAAGCTGAACGGTCAGGCTATGGAGATCGTCAACTCTTTTAAGTATCTGGGCAGTGTGTTGAGTAAAGATGGGACTATGGATGAAGAGGTGCGGGAGAGGGTACAACAGGGGAAGAGGGTTGTAGGAACGCTAAAAGCAGTAACAAGAAATAGGGTGGTCAGTATGGAAGTGAAGAAGTCCTTGCATGACAGTGTGGTAATCCCGACACTGACTTACGGAAGCGAAGCATGGACGTTGGTTGAGAGACTCAGACCAAGAGTGAGAGCAGTGGAAATGAATTACTTAAGGAGTGCGTGCGGAGTTACATGGAGGGATAGACAGACTAATGAGGAAGTAAGAAGGAGGTGTGGTGTGGAGGTAGATGTGCTGGAAAGTGTGAAAAGGAACAACTTGAGATGGTTAGGCCATATGGAACGTATGGAAAGCGAGAGAATGACTAAGAGGGTGTACGAGAGCGAGGTGGAGGGACAGAGGGGGAGAGGTAGACCGAATATGAGGTGGAAGGATGGAGTGAGGAACTACATGAACGAAGGCGGTGCTGGTTGGGGGGAGGGGCGTCGACTGACTGGGGACAGAGGTGCATGGGGGCGGTTCGTTCGTGGCCACCCCTTCGGGGATCACGGCGTCAGGCAATAGATAGATAGATAGAAACATCTATTATCAGACGAACTGGTATTAGCATATCCAGATTTCACAAAACCTTTTGTTCTCACCACAGACGCGTCAGATATAGCATTAGGTGGAGTACTTCAGCAGGAAGATCAACATAATAGGCTTAGACCTTTAACCTATTTCAGCCGTAAATTAACTCCTGCTGAACAGCGATATTCTACAGTTGAGAAAGAAGCATTAGCTATTGTCTATGGATTGAAATACAATCGTAGTTTAATACTAGGATATCAGATAGTAGTAAATACGGATCATAGACCTTTAATTTGGCTTCTCACTACATCTAGTCCTAGTGATAGAGTGGCAAGATGGCAACTTCTCGTAATTGAATATGATATACAGCCAAAATATTTACCTGGCAAAGATAATGTTGTAGCGGATGCACTGAGTCGCTTAAGAGTCGATACAGAAATAGAAGATAGAGTACTAGCAATTACAGGTATGATAGTTCGTGTTAGTCAACGCACAACGCCCACCCACAATCGCGGCTATACAAAATGCAACCCAGTTAAACAAGAGTCATACACCTAGCAATGGGACTAAGGTCCAACAAATTGATATACCAAGCAATGAGACATTGGTAGATGACCACAGAATTGAGTGGAATTTAATTGATATTGCACGTGAACAGAAGCTTCACCCTATATATGGCAAAGTTATTTCCATATTACAAAGTAAACCACTGATCAGTGTAACTACAAAGGAACGTAAATATTTAGAGTCAAATCTCAAGGCCAAACTTGAAGATCTAATTCTTCAAGAAGAGAAAAATCTCTTATATATTCGTCCATTTAACGGGAACGAGAAAGGCAGCTCACATGATCGAGTTATTTGTCCGGATACACATATATTAGCGGCCCTGTTTCTAACCCATGATCATCCAATGGCAGGACATGATGGGGTTAGAGCAACAATGCATCGGCTTCAATAATTTTGTTATTGGCCCAGTATGCGCAAGAATGTCACAGCATACATTAGCGCATGTCGGAACTGTACCCTTTATAAGGCCCCAGTGAACGCACAAGGTCCCTATAAAAGATATCCATTACCCGATGCACCGTTTCAGAGAGTTCATATTGACTTAATTGGGCCCCTGCCTGACTCACATGCCGATTCACCAGATGAATCACATATTTCTGGATATAAATATATCATGACTATCATAGACGTCTTTACACGTTATCTTATAGCAGTGCCTTTACGTAACAAAACTGCTCAATCCACTGCTCAAGCATTTGTGGAAAATGTCGTACTAAAACATGGTACCCCTGTGTGGATTGTATCAGATCAAGGAAAATAATTCACAAGTACTTTTGATGAAGTTGCAACGCTCTTAAATATGAAACATACCTGTACCACGGCTTACCGACCAAGCGCAAACGGCAAACGGCGTAGTGGAACGAGTAAATCAAACTGTTGTGAGGATTTTGAGGACACTCGTAGATGATAATTCAGGAATATGGACTTCAATGTTGCCATAATTATGCAGTTTTTGCTTATAATTCTGGATATAATCGAGTGATCAAGGACTCACCATTTTTCTTATTGTATCATCGTGATCCACAGATGCCATATCAAACGATCTTGTCAAGTCAAACTTTCAGTTACAACTTCGAAGACTACAAGAATGAAGTAGCAATCAAGATGAACAGGACGTATGAAAGATGTAAGAAGTACCTGGAAGAAGGTCAGGAGGAAAACGAGAGAAACCAAAAGAGAAATAAAGTAAAAGCGATATAGGAGGGAGACCGAGTATATATCAACGTTTTTCCACGGATTGGTAGAGAAAGTAAGTGAAGTAGTAATTAAATTACGGCGCATTAATGATAATCGCCCAGTGACGATTCACACTGACCGTGTCCGAGTTGTGCCGGAAGAGGCGCTGCTAGCTCGCGACAATCTGAATGTAAGAAGTGTTTATCCAATACACTCGGATATACCCGAAACTGATAGTTCTAGCAGTATAAATGATCCTCACTTAATTCTGGATGACAGTGAGAGTGAGAGTGACTGTGAGGATGATAGAGTAGGTAATAATATTGATGATGATATTGTACATAATATACTTAGATATTCTCTACGATCACATAGTAGAGTACAACCTTTGCCGTATGTAATGCCCCGTCCCCTTGAATATAGAAAATAGTAGTGAAAACAAAATAGTGAGATATTGTTTGCCTTCCAGGTAATCCTGAGTTACTTGGCGATCGTCTGTCCCGCAGCAGATACGGATGAGTCAACATTAAGTAATCCAGTCATCTTTACTGAAGAGGCGAGATTGGTGGTTACGGGAAATACTTATGTCATTCCCTACCAAATTGACACTACAACTGTGTTACACCCGCTACGTTTAGCTCAGGTTTACGTTCAGGACATTATACTATATTCTGAAGCTCATAGTCCTAAGTTAGTAAAGGAAAATGGAAAATGGGATATCTGGATCAACTCGATAAAAAATGAATTGTATAGAATTGAACAAGATTTTCATAATTACATACGTTACGTCATGTCCGAAAGTCCGGTAGAAAATATATCATCGACATCCAAGCGAAATAAACGAGGAGCAATAGATTTTGTGGGAACTCTAGCTAATTCTCTTTTCGGTATTGCAACACAAGATCAAATTGATGCAGTTCACGATAAATTAGGCAACTTACAAGTCCTTACAGAAGAGGAACGTGAACAATTAAATGTACATACTAGAATACTCAATATTACTACTCGACGTATGGAATCTTTAAATTATGCAATTGATAGGCTACATAATAGCAGTCGAAATATTTTAAACATTGTCGCACGAGTTGGAAATGAGTTGTAAGAGTTGGAGGATGAATCCGATTTAATTGGTAATTTATTATCATTACAAATAGTATTGTCTGATATTTATGCTGACGTAAATAACGTTAAAATTGGATTGGATCAGATGTTAGAATCTAAAATTTCTCCATATATAATGCCAACAGAAAAATTGCTTGAAATTTTTATCAGAAGCTTCATTGAATTCACCAGGATTATTGTACCCAGCAAGACCAGAATATTTAAGCTTATAAAGAGATACAATAATAGTTGTTTCCAAACCAACCATTGCTAATCACATCTTTTATTTTTATTTAATTGTACCCTTCGTAGACAACCAGCACATACCTTTGATGTTTTCAAAATACATACTATACCTTTTCCAGCACCCAAGACACCTTGTACTTACAAGTTGACATAAAAACTCTATTTTTAGCCATTTCTGAAGACCGGAATAGTATGCAATGTATAATTCTTTTTCCCATTGCAAGGCACATAACACATTTTTTTATATGCCCCCCAACCGGTCCTCTTTATAGTATTCACATCCCTAATTGTGAAGTTGCTACATTTATTAATGGTAAAGTACACCCGACATTATGTCATACTAATATAATACATAGTTTCACTCCTATCTTTATTAAACTCAATGAAGGATGGATATATTCAACACACCCACAACCTACTGCAAGCGATAAACTCCACTTTACTACAACTACGAGATCTACCAACTCCAAAATAATCAACAAATGATCTACTACAACTAGCCGTAATAACCAAACGTATCGAGATACACCATCCTCTTCAACAGAAAATAATCCAGAATACGACCTTGGCGATAGCTGTTATCCTCGTACTGGTAGGAGCAGCCTAGGGCGTCTACACTGTCGTGTTAGCCCGTACACGTCAAGCTGAAAAGATAAAGAAGCAGCACAACTCCGAAGCAACGATGCAGCCGTCTGTGATCAACTTGAACCAAATTACATCACCTACACCCATCACTTCCGTTCCTGCACTGTCGCCCCTCTCAGCTGACGAAGGTCCCCAACTTACTACAATGAATGGCCAGCGCGGACGCAGGCTTCCCCCAAAACGGGGAGTGATGTCGAGAACAGATGTACTCAACATGAATGAATCTTCTAGTGAATAAAGAATGTAAATAAAGGCTAGAATAAGATATATACCCACTAAGAATAAGGAATTAAGAGAGAACACTGATAATGGTACAGAAGATAAGGATCCGAGAGTCTCCTTATCATAATCAGCCAATGTATACAATAGTCCAGAACCTACCTGTGTATATCTGTGAGTAATCATTGATCAGCTGTTGTTTACATAATGGATTTATGATTTATAGTATGTATTAGAAGTTAATATATGTATCAATAGATTAAGTGATGAACTAATAACTCAGTTTTAAAGTGTAATTCAGGTATCTACTGTGGAAGTAGATCAAGTAGCACTATATGTTAAATAAACACTACCATGTTGGTAAACACTGGAAATCTAATCCAAGATTACAAGTCCTAAGAGATTACTTCCGAGTCCAGAGTTTAATTACATAGAGTTATATATATATCATTTAAACACGTGAGTGTAACCGTGGAAGCTATTCACACGTGAGTGTGGACGTGGACATGTTCACTTGAGCCCTATATAAGCTCAAGATTAAAATTCTAAAAGTTAGTACCAGTACCAGCCAGTAGCCGTCCAGAACACCACAGCCCTAACTAAACAAGGCTCCCCAGCCATACACAGTTTCATCATGGACTCCAAAAGAGAGAGTCCCAGAAAGACACATTTAATCCTAGTGAGTACCAATTAAATATAATATTAGATGTATAAAATAGTAATGGTTGGAACTTATAGGAAACAACGGTGTTATTAGTTATCATACAAGCTACATTAAATATAACCAAGCATTTTGATATCATTCAATACGTGTTATAACAATCCAAGTTGTCTTAGTAAATAATTCAGTCATTTACAACTCTGTGAAACTCTGTGAAACTATTATCTGAAGTGTAATAATGTTTAAACTTAATTAAATAAGGATATAAAAACAAGTGCAAATACAAAAAAATCATAACTTTGTTTTTATAACCGAAATATATTCTTATCAATATATAACGATACTCCAACTATAGTAAAACTATCATGATTCTTATATATCAATAAATATAGCAATTATAACTAGAGCTAGAGTAAACAAAGAGACTTAAAGATAAGATAGATATGAGTATCTATCTACATCGTGTGGAGTATGGTTATCAGCCTATAACATAGTAAGAGATCCTTCATAATCACAGGAGTATTTTAAACTGTATTTCTATTGTTATTCCCTTATAGCCTCTTGGATATTGATAATAAAGTAATTAGCATTGAAGCTACCACTGAGACTTACATAATAAAGTAATAACTAGATAAGGGTTCGATACGAAATACGATATTCTTACACAATGCGCCCCTCTAGACCTAGCAGTATAATGCCCCTTTCCCACTGGTGAGACAAGTCACGATTTTCGTCACCGATGACTTAGTTTTGTCAAATTCGCAAGAATACGTGCGACGTTCACGATTTTGACCGTTACAAACAGACGACAAATTATACTCAGCGAAGATGTCGCCGATGTCGGCGACGCAATCGCCGACCTTCTGTGACGTTATCGGCGAAGTGAGCGATGTTTCGCCGATGACCTCTGCGAGGCATGTCACATTTTCAAAAATATCTTGCGAAATCATGCGATATGTTCTGCGACGTCTTCGGCGATTCAAGCGATGGTTCGGCGTATTGAAACCTGGATGGGGGTAAACGTCTTAAAACCCCCAGAGTGCCTGGTCCGTATATGTACGGACTAGTGTCTTGTCACGCCCAGTGCCAGGTCCGTATATATACGGACTCGCCGAAAAAAAATTGTAGCAGCGAAACGACTGCACCTATGGCTTTCATATTTCTACCACATGTACTATTGTGGACATAAGTCCTGCTACACCTGCCTGAGAGGGATCCGCGAATTGTGTTGGTAACATTGATACCCCCCCTGTCCCCCCACTCCATCCCCACTATACCACACTCTCTCAGCCAAGTCCTCCCTTCCCCCTCTACTTCTTTCCTTCTTGTTCATGTCTATAAGCCGTTCTTTATTTCTCCCTCTCTCATCAAATCATTGTATTTTTATGAATGTTTTCCAAATCTTCCTAAAATTATATATCATATCGTTACATACTTCATATATATTGTATATTTGCCATTTTATACAAACCTAACACAATATAAAGTTTGATAATCCATTCGAACATGGAAGTTTATTAACAATATATGTTATTTAAGTCAAATACAACTGAACCTTTCATTTAATTTTGCATTATCATATTTCAATTCAGTTATAATTATCTAAGCCCATATATCCCACTGTTTGGAGTAAGCATGCATTTCACTGTCAAAGTGTATATATTATTGAATGAAATAATTGACACACACATAAAATGGGTTCCTATATTAAATTAATTGAATATTAAAAGTTATAAATATATGGTTACGTGTGTATTCTCAATACTCGCCTGTCAACCAACCTCCCCCTTAACTATGGTAGCTCACACTAATCTATTCATATTTCGTAACTAGTCAACTCAAACACACGGTCACACACATTAATGTGACATTACATTACACAAACTTGCATGTTATTTTCTTACTTGAGGAGATTTGGTGTCTTTCAACTGCCTCAATGAACACGGCTCCCTCCGAGAATAACCCCTTCCTTATCGGGGTTGTGTTTTGTTTTATTACAGCTATATTTACACAATGTTGGCAGATAAGCAAGGATCTGTGGTATTTAGAAGAATTAATTGAGCTAGTATGAAGCCTTTTAATTGTTACATTTCCTTCCTTAATTGAATACAAGCTTATAAATGTAGCTATTATCCATTCACTCGAACCATATATCTAGCTCCTAGTTGGTGTTTGTATCGACGTTTATGATTTCCCATGTTATCAATACCGTAGCTCATTGGCCCAGAAGAGTCGCAGAACTGGTAATTTCTGTATTATTGTCTTTATTATTATATATTCATTCATTATACTAGACACGCTTTAAAAATGTTAATGATTACTTAACTATCTACAGTGATATATAAATCTTAAGAGTCATGATATATTACATTAATACACATTTATCACATATATAGCATACAGTATACACAAGTGAAATAAAGAAATGATAAACCCAGAAAGTACGGTAAGTAAGAGATGCATATTGACTGACCAGGCCCACGTGTCTTAGACCCAATCACAGGCCCTGATTCACTTATTATTCACAATAATAATAAGATAGGCAGGGATGGCATTTCATATCTTGCTTGTGTTTACGGTATTATATCTGCGTTATTTATGTTTTTTTCTGTAATAGTGCTTTGCTCTTAAGGTTTGGATATCACTCTAGATTATCACATTATTTGAATTAATTAAACTTATCTTTATTATTCTATATTTGTTCATTAAACTAGATAAGTCTTAGTAATTAGAATTATAATGCTAATGTGATAAGTTATATCCAAACCTTAAGAGCTAAAAAATATCACCTAGAACACATATATAACGTAGATATCATACAGTAAACACAAACAAGGGAACATATGTTGTGACTGCCTATTTAAATGTGTAAATGTGTGGTAGAGGTATTAAGTGTTCAATACAGAGCTAAACTGTTTCGAGTTTGAATATTGCCTCCGACAGGAGGAGGATATTCTTTGGTTTACCTTGCAACACCATTTACCCCTTGTACCCTTTTTCGACGATTTTATACAGCGTAAGAAGAACCTTTAGGATGTAGGATAAACTATAATTTGTTAACAGTGATTAAATTATAGAAATATTTCTATATCTATATGAATTACGATTGAATTAGCTTAAATGATGCAGGACAAGCTATCACATGTATTATTATGATAGTTACAGACACAAATACTTATAATAAATTGACAAGTAGAATCTTTGTCATCTTTATATGCCTTCATTTACTACCATTTCACACACACATTTGTTTTCACTCACGCCATCACCTCCATTAGTTATAATGGTGACACAAGGTTACATTGTTTCTGTTGTAACTGTTTATACATTGCTTCCAATTATGTGTTTTAATTAAGTGCACGTCCGTAATTTGTTAACAAATAACCTATAGCTCAAACTATCTATACTGCATCATATTATTGTAATAACCAATTTTGAAACAAACTGCCTGGGGAATTTAATATATGGTGAAACCACAACAAACACTTCAGCTTAGGACTCTCTAAAACGTTTTTGTGTTCTCTCTCTCCCCAGACCGAAGAAGTGATTTTATATATTTCATACAATTATTTTATTTTTATTTTATTTTTCTGATTATTTTTGTATCTTGATATACAACAGGTTCGGCCTTACATGGACACTCTTCACGTATAAGCTATATACGAACCCGTGAACATTGTATATATCTATCTATATCAATTAATTGCACGTGGAAGAAAGAAAATGGTACCGGTATTTCATAATATGTAACCAACCCTCGCATTTACTTTTCACAGCATGAATTTGAGAAATATTGGATTGAAAAATATATTCAGCAAATTGATGGCGTATACAGCTCATAGCTACAAACAAAATCAATATAATAATATTTAGGACAAAACAAGTGTACAAATAAATGCCACCGTATATAAATAAGGCTATAGCAATAGTGTTCTCAGGTTAATGACGTGTTGCATAGGAAACCAAAAACTTTACCGGTAATCTTATTGTTGGACAAGACGATAATCAAACGCAAAACATTTCCGCTGCGTGTTTAACAATACCTCTACCACTCCAGTGTAAATCTAATCTCTTTGGAGTACAGCCTAATTTTATTATCATTAAAATAAATAGGCTTAATAATTCAATGTTTTATTGTATGATCTGTTTAACCCAATAGCAATTTTGTTGAAACACCTATTAAATAATTGGACATTACATATGTAAAGTAATAAAGGGACAACAATAATCTTATTTACATTAGGTGAATTCCCACTGTTTCAGTATTTACAAGATTCCTTATCCATTACATTTATATCCTACTTCATGAATCATTAGGTTGTTGGTTTTGGTATTAGTTTCTTTGGTTGGTGTTTTATTATAATGGTATGGGCAGGAATCTCCCCATCCAATTAACGCTACGATGATGAGGTTTAACTCATTCAGTACCGGTGATATTGTTTCCATCATAATATTATTCTGGCAAATATTAGACGATTGTATTAAGCTAACGAAGGGCGTCCACTATTTGAAATGCTACATACTATCGCAAATAACACCATAGCTACCAAAGCCCCTTTCTTATCTACATATAATAGTCTGAGTATAGTTATAGTGAAATATATATGAGATGTCTTCGGTACCAAAAGGGCTACTAAAATGTCTCTATTTATGGCCTAGCTAAGATTCACCAAGGTCCTCTGCTCTATGATATATAAATTCACCTGCAGCGGAACGATATCCCTTAGGCTACTTCACACGTGATTAATATAGATATAGAAATATTAGTTCTATAAATTTGCCATGTTTAAGGAATTATGGTCCGTTTTGTCTTACAAATTTCCACCGCCTTATGTTCGAATTACTAATTCGTGTCAACTGCCATATTTACCTACCCAAATGTCATACCATATATTGGCATTTTGCCTCAACGTTATGATGAAACAGTCGAAATTAATTTGGTGTAAATTTCCATACATGCAATCCAAAAATATATTTGACTGAACTGCACTTCTGTATTTGTTTATGGTAATCGAAGGGACAAGAAGAACTAGACCCACTCTCGTGGGTCCATCTATCCACTCGGAAGGAGGGAGAACTGTAGCACTTCCTTCACCACTTAAGTTACAGGTGGCCTCTCCGAACACTTTAATCTCACCCTCTCCAGTGAATGGAGCATAGTTATTTATTAACATTATTATTCAGTAAAAGAAGGAAGTTTAACAGTTAAACGTCTTTATACCATCTCAATTAACCCTTTTTAATACCACAGATCCTTCATTAGCTGCATACAATTGCTTACATATAGCTAAATATTAAATAAACGGAACCCTGGTACGGAAGGGGTTAATCTCGGAGGGAGCAGCGCTCGCTGAGGCAGTTGAAAGACGCCAAATCTCCTCAAGTAAGAAAATAACATGCAAGTTTGTGTAATGTGTAATGTTACATTAATGTGTGTGGCCGTGTGTTTGCGTTGACTAGTTACGAAATATGAATAGATTAGTGTGAGCTACCATAGTTAATTAAGGGGGAGGTGGGTTGACAGGCGAATACTGTATTGAGAATACATACGTAACCATATATTTTTAACTTTTAATATTCAATGCATTGAATCAAGGTACCCATTTTATGAGTGGGTCAATGATTTGTTTTAATAGTATTGTATTTATACAGTAAAACACATAAATACATGCCTACTCCAGATATTGGGATATATGGGCTTACTTAATCATAACTTAATTGAACTATGAGAATGTAAAAGTATATTAAAGTCTCAATTGTATCTGACTTAGATAACATTATATCGTTAATCTGCTTACATAATCGAATGGATCATAACACCTTATATTGAGCTAGGTTTATAATAATTGGCAAATATGAACATGAGCTACGTAACCTATTGCTATCTTAACGATATGTTATTTCATTTTAGGAAGAAGATTTGGAAAGCATGCATAAAAATACATAAATACGATGATAGAGGGAGACATGAGAGAAATGAAGGAGAGAGAGCTTATCGTGATATGTATCATCCTATGGTTATAGTCAGGGCCCTGGTTATAGTCACAGTGGTGGAAACAATCCAGGGGGAGGGGCTTACATACGTGAAACAGGAAAGAAAGAGGAAGGGAGGGTTTGGCTGAGAGGGGGTAGTAGAGAGGGGAAGGAGTGGGGGCAGGGGGTGTATCAATGTAACCAACACAATTCGCGATTCTCTGCCGGGCAGGTGTATCAGGACTTATGTCCACAATAGTACATTACCCTTCTGGCTTCTTGCCACCACCAACACAACCCCCTCCCCCCACCCACTCGCTGACTATCGGTCGCCTCACAAAGAAAATAAAGGAAAATATGTGGCGGCGAAACGACTGAACCAATCGGTTCCATATTTGTGTGACAAGTCCCCTACCCTTCTGTCGTCCCCCCACCACACCCCCACCTCCCTCCAACCACCCAATTCCAGCGTATCCGTACGAAGAAAAGGAAAAAAAGGAAAAGGAAACTACCTCACCAATCGGCTTCATATTTGTAACCGAGTCAATTACCCTTCTACCTTCCCCCCACCATCCCTCAAATATGAAAACTAATGGGGTTAACCATGAGGAAGACAGGGGACCAGAAAAACGACCCAAAAACAACTCTACCGCTCACCAGGAAAATATTGAAACCTGGATGGGGTAAACTTCTTAAAACAGTAGGCTGAACGGGGCCGAACGGATTATAGGCAAAGAGAGAGAGAGAGAAAGAAAAAAAACGAGGAGGGAGAGAAAGAGAAAACAGCGAGGTGGGCTCAATTAGGCTAAGCGTAACGTAACGTAAACATTGAGCCCACCTCGCTGTTTTCTCTTTCTCTCCCTCCTCGTTTTTTTTTTTTTCTCTCCCACCTCTCCGAAGGTGCTCTTTGGCATCGTCGAGAACATGTTCTTGGAACATCTGAGAGCATCGGCGAGCATCCATGCAGCGTTGCAAAGGGTTTTTTATGCGAAACCCTCCGCGATGTCTCGCCGATGTATCGCCGATGTCGCAGATGATCGCAGATACCCCTCGCAGATCCTTCGGCGATGCTCGACGATGCTTGAGAGGGTAACCAATCCTCGTGAGTCCTCGTCCAAAATTTTGAACTGTCCGAACATTTGCGAAGGCCCTTGCGAGACCTTGAGAGTCAAACGATTGTTCATGAGAGGTGTTGAGACATGTCACGAATGTGCCAATTTATTGGTGTCGGCGACGAAAATCGTGACTTGTCTCACCAGTGGGAAAGGGGCATAAATAGGCCTCTGGAATAAGAGGCCACTTACGACGTCTTTTTTTAGTGTTGGTGGTCTATTACTAGCTGGACGGGTACAGTACAGGTCAACCAAACACTCAAAATCCAGATATCGTCAATTGGCTGATTACAGATTACATGCATATCTACAGCCACTCCAACCATGCATTAACACTTTACGCAATATATTCCCAGGTCGAACTTTTTTCGGTTAAAAATAAATAAATAAATAAATAAAAAAACGTGAATTTGTAATTATTGGAAACTGAGGTGATCAACAAATCCTCAATACTCTCTTGCCCACATCACACCTAGTCATCCATTCAGCAAGTCATGGCTCATGAGGCTGATAAGGTTGCTGAACACGGTAGTAAAGTTGGGATGAGCGAGAGTGGGGTGTCGGAACGTTTACCGGTGGCAAAAAAAGGTGGGAAGAAGGGCAACTGACAAACCGACATAGAAGTGGAGCTAAGAGGAAAACCACGTCATAACAGGACCAAGAAATTAAACAGTATATGTATAACCATCCATTCTCCAATGCCGACGAAGCTAAGCAACATTTGCAATTTCAACCTCTACAGAAACTATACGCAAGAGATTGAAGGAGATGGGATATAAACATAGATCACCAGCTGTCAAGCCAAAGCTAACCAAGAAGCACAAACAAACTAGGCTTGATTTCGCTTGACTATTTGTTGACCAGGGCATTGACTGTTGGGCAAGAGTTGTTTTGAAAATGTCAGAGAGGTTCCATAATAGTACCAGGATGATTAAAATTGCATCACTTAGCCGAGGTGGCGGGGGTTCTTCAAATAAGAATAAAAGTGGCTTCCTTTATCCGCTCATGACCGAGTGGTTACGGTGCCCAACTCTCCCAAACATACCTGGAGTGAGTGGGTTCGAATCCTGGTCAGGATACCTCTATCCCAACCAAGAGTTGTTTTCTCAGACAAGAAAACTTTCAGCTCAACCACGCATGGGTCGAAGACTGCGCTGTTGGAGGCCTAGGAACACACGGCATGTGAGTTAGTTCTAGTTGATATTGTGCATAAAATATAATTATAGAATAGGCCTAGTCATCATACAGAGTAATGCTTTCCTTCATATCACTCTTGGCTAATTTCATGTTAACCGAGCATTATATAACTTCTTAATTTCATTACTCATCCACTAATACCCATAACTTACTAGTTAACTTCTTACTTATATTGTTCAAATACTATTAAGCTAGCATGACTTGATATAATATGCACATTAACCACTCCTGTCTATAACATCGGTTGTTTACCTAAAAAACAACCACGTTCGGTTTAGTAACTCATCCTAGCCACCTCGGCCGCCCTATCTGTGCAATATAGGATAGATCTGCCCCTATTACTTCCCTCCCCCCTTAGTGAATGCATAGAACTTGTTTGCGAATATAATAAATAATACTTTACCTAAACTATCATTGGTGAATAGAGAGACCAGTTAATCATGAGAATCAATCAATATATACTCATTAATCCCATTAGGATTGACTAATTTTGGCAGTTTAATCGGGCTTTTCATTAGAGGGTTTATACAACTTATGGAGGTTCTGTAGGAATTATAGGGACACATTCTGTCATATTTACCATTTGACTTTCATATTCCCTTTCTACTCTCAATAAAATAGTCTCCTTTTCTACTCTGAATATAATAGTAGAATGCTAGTCTGAATAAACTGCCAAATACGAGTCCTGGTTTCACTAGGCCTACATAAACATTAACATAAACAAAAATAATAAAAGAGGGATTTTTTCAGAGGGCTGATTGTATGGGCTGACTGGCCCATGGTATAAAGACTAATATTAGTCTTTATACCATGCACTGGCCCATTCACGGCGGATCCTATTGACAATCAGCAGATCACAGCCATGTGCCTATCTAATTATGTTTCTAAGCGTGCTGTCGTTATTGATCCTACTGTAGTAATCGGTAGCCTATTTCACATAATTATCTACCAAACTGTTGCATGCTTATCACGGAGCAGCAGTCCGTTTTCCACATCGTCTTTGTAGATTCCACTTACAACTAAACCATCTGTATCATATCCTTTCTTACTCTACACTTTTAATATTATGCAAGCCTAATGTTTTCCCAAGTCCCCTTTCTTTTGTACTGACTATATCATGTATTTCATGATATTCACTACCTCAATAATCTTTTACTTCTGTTAAATGTTCTAACCCATTCTGGCTATAATTCCGTGTCATTTGGCCTTAGTCGTCAGGCGTTAGAATATTATTGATGTTCTAATGTTCTATTATTCTGGATTGTTTTGCCATTCTTCTTCGTACCGTCACTTCCAATCAATCTATGGACACTGGACAGCAAAATTAAAAACATAATCCATGTGAAGCCTTACTAAGGACGGGTGAAAATTTTAAATAACGTTTGTTGTTATTCACGCTTCTAGATATCTATCTAAAAACTCTGATTTCAAACAATGTTGCATTGTTGTTTTGGTTTCATATCACGATTGACGATGACTTCCAAATCTTTTGTAATAATTGAGTTACTTAATTCCATGTTATTTAGCCATCTACTGTAGATACCACTGATATTGCGTCTTGCCCCTGTCACCACTCAGATTGGTGAACAAATTATATATATTTTTTCTGAGATATAGCAGGTGGTTACTGGCTACCCTGGCCTTGAGTAAGGGAGATGGATAATGAAATCGGACATCACAAGAATGCATTGAGCTATTGAATCTCCTCATACGGGAGATTTATGGTGTGCAATTATTGACGAAGTAAATATTGTTAAATTTATATCCTGAGATTTCTGTCGATTTCCCAATTTTCACTAAACTGCATGTATTGCCCATTCGGGTAGTGTATCAAACTATTTTTGGAGAGCATGAATCGTTATCAGGATCAATAATTCAACCTATTTTTAGTGTCATTTGAAAATTTACCAATGTTTTTAGTTAGGCCTAAATCAAGCTTGGTCGTTAATGTAAAAGATGAACAATTGAAGAACTAAAACTGACCATCGTGTAAGATCCCAACCTTCACTACACCCAATCTGATTGTATAGGCTACTGTTAATGTTATGTGTTTGTTTCCTACTAATTAGCCATAGTCTAATTCACGTCATATAGTTCGCCCTATTCCAGAAGCCGCTTCTTTAACCCTCTGAGGATCGATGACGCACTTCTTTTGGGGGTTTCTGGCTATTATTAGACGATTGTATTCAGATTAGGAAGGGTATATGGAAGTCAGAGGGTTGATTGAGATAGTATACCCCTTTAATACCCACATATCCTTCCCAAGCTGCATAAAATCGTCTAATGATAACCAAAATAAACCGCGAAAACGCGTCAGAGCTTCAAGGGGTTAATCAGCAATCTTTCATGTGGATATTTATCGAAAACTTTACTGACATGTCAATATCTTTGAAGGTATTTTTTTGTCTTTGTTTATCGATTCGTATGCTTGGGAAAAGAAAGGTTGATAGATAGTGAGACACTCGCAGCCAACACGGATAAATTCCATTACAAGATTGATGATTAAGCATTTAACAAATGTGACAGCAGCATACTACTCTTAACCCTTAATTAGCGGCGCGCAACATAAGTCGAGTTAAATAAAGCTGGACTATGTGGCGGCGCTCGACATATATCGTGTGGCAATTTCAGCATGTAATGTTGCTGAGAGAGAGAGACAAGTGGTGGCAGGAGAGTAGCGAGCGTATGACTGCTCCCGACCACCGCGGCGAACCTACTGACATGAATCCCACCTCCTCCCTCCCTCTCTCACTCGCTATATACGGAATTGTATGGGGAAATTGCCTAATTACATGCTTTTTGCACTCGCGTTGCACGGTTTTTGCAAGAAAACTAGCCATCATAAAAGGATCGTTATGGTGTCATTCGAAAGCTCTGTTTATGCCCTTTCAGGGATAGATACTTGTTTTACGTTCTGGGTCTTATTTAGGCATGAAAATGATCACGTAAACAGCCCTATTTTAGCTAAAAACACCCCGCTGGGCGGTACATATAAATAAACCGCATAGGCCGCTCGTAAGGTGTTAATTTGACGTTTGTAATTTAGTCAGTAGCCAGCCCTTATTCCCGCAAGGGGTAGGGATTATCAACAAGAAACACATGAAAGGAGGAAAAAACAAAAAGAGGTGGCAGGGGAAGAATCTATACAGCAGTTCGCACAAAAACATTCGGAAACCTCAATCACTTAT